>BGPR01038999.1:0-14472 GCA_013235015.1 Araneus ventricosus | reverse complement strand
CTTGCCAAGATCGTCGATCCACCGAATTAATTTCTTCTTCAGAATTGGTCTAATATGAGGATCTTCCTAAAAATCGCAGCCTCAAGGCTGATCTTGAGGCTGCGATTTTTGGATCTCACTTGAAGACCACCTATCGTTGTTATTGTTAAAGCTTTCACAGCGATATCTGTTTCATTTTGAACTTCTCAGCATTCGAGCAAGGTTCGCAGCTCTCGATATAGGTCGTCGAGATAGGACATCTGCACTTCCGAGAAAGTTTCTTTTGCGATGCTGTATACTGGCTGAAAGCAAAAGAATTTGCTGTATTCCTGTCCGTATCTCGTCCTTCTTCAGGCCTACTTTAAATTTTAGATTTTTGAAGAAAATCCAGACCTAGAAAAGTTCTATTTATGAATCTATAGTGCTCAATGTTTCTGTATAGTTCTCAATATTATTAAGCATATATAATATCTAATATTGTTATAATATCTATTGTTATAATATCTATATTGTTATAATATCTATATTGTTATAATATCTATATTGTTATAATATCTATATTGTTATAATATCTATTCAATGTTTCTGTATAGTGCTCAATGTTTCTGTAAAAGTTCTATTTATGAATCTATGCTATCAGCTATGTAGACTCTGTCTTTGAATTTTCTGGATCCACAATCGATTGATACATCCAGTTTGCCGTGTTCCCTTTTTTTACCAATAGCACTCTTACAAGAAATGTTAGGAATCTTGTAAATAAGTCGTTCCTTCAATTTCCGGACAAGTCCGCTCTTGCCGAGTTGCACTTGTACCTGCGTCCACCAGCACGGGATGCCACAAATCGATCCTACCAGGTAGAGTCCATTTTCCCATCCACTAAGTGTAGAAGCGTTTCCAAACTGCGTTGTGAAACAAATATGTGGAATTTCCTCTCCCATCCACCTGCAACTACCTCCTCCTCCATCCACTACCTCCTCCTCCTTTCGATCTCCTACTAGAGTAACATATCAGCTTCCAATTTCAGAGCTTGGCAGAACATGTACACTTCTTTCGAGTTGACAAAAGGGACACCGTTTACAACCATTATTTTTGCCCCTTGCGCAAATTCCAATTTCGCATCCATACCGAGCTTTTTGCAAGCGCTCCAAACAAGTGGATTACGAACAATTGGTGGAGCTTTCACTTTCAACTCGACATTCTCCAGATCCAAAGTCTTTACCTGATCACAGGTTTCACTGCCAGTTTCAGAGGTTGCTTCTTCCACCGACATCAACTTGAAGGCATACAAGGCCAGTTCGCCAAGTAGGGCGTGGCCAAAAATTGTCAAAATGAAAACAAATTCGCCAACATATGCTACTTCCATAGCACAAAACATTAACTGGAGAAAAATTGCCATAAATAGCAGGAAATCCATAATTCGCTTGAAAACTGTTAAATCAATAACGTTACTGGAGAAATTTGACTTTTTGCTGTTATATATACTTGCAGTAAGCATTGTTGATTAATACAATTGTTCCAAATTTCTGAGAGCGATTGATATTTCATTGTTAAGATTTGAAACTTGTCTAGCTCCAAAGCTTAATAATGGAATTAACATTGTTAACATTATGACAAATTAACTTAATTAATATATTTTGATTTCATCTTAGATCGTCTTAATTTCTTTAAGATAAATTAACATTAGCTTAATGAAGTTAACAAGATTAAAAATTATAAAAATTTACTTGAGATCTAGCTTTATAATATTATATATATATTATTTATGTATATATATATATATATATATAGCAACTATAGGATGTTTGTAAAATACATTGTTACGTTACATTGTTTCAATAGATCCAATTTTTAAAAGACAGCTATTATAATTGTTTTATTTAAAGAAACATTAAAGCAACAAAATGAGCATGTTAATTTTCACAATTTAGGGATTCAAAACTGAATGCAATGACAACCTCAAAGGGACAATTCCAACAAATTTATAAAAACATCGACAGATATGAACAGAACGGAATAGAATAAACAGATGGATAGGCAGTCAATCTGCTAAATTATGTTAATTTTCATAATTTAGGGATTCAAAACTGAATGTATTGACAACCTCAAAGCGACACTTCCAACAAATTACAGCTGCTATAAAAACATCAACAGATATTAATAGAATAACAGTGGATTGACAGTCAACCTGCGGAGGGAGCGAATCCAAAAGTTGATACAGATCTGCAATTCTAATAATAATACTATGTGCCAAATTTCATTTATCCAGCATGATCTTGTACGCACCCTATAGGGGAGAGACGACGAATATGGACACGCGCTAGATTGGACAGGTTTCATAACTTAAATTATATTAAATTTTTGGGACATGAAATGGGCAAATTATGTTGTAACGATGTAAATTGGATGCGTGAAATCGTTTTTAAGAGAAAGTGCTACGTGGTTACAAATACACTGAAGTGCCAAAAGTCTTGGGATACCTCCTAATATCTCCTTTAGCCCGTCGAAGTGCAGCAACTTAATGCGGGATTGCGGACTCAAGAAGACGTGGGGAGTACAAGCGGATAAACTCACATTTTACAGTGACGATTTGGCCACGAGGGAACTGACAAAAAAGTGATGAAGAAGAAAATGATTTGGGCTCTAAAGATATGCCACTTTCATCACTGGTTTTGTTTCCTGTGCACAATATTTACATGTATTTTGGTGAAAAATATCACGCAAATTCGGGAAAACACAAGGCTTCCTTTAAAAAATCCCAATTTTTTCCACATGGTTTTTGTTTATAACATTCAGAGTTTTCAACCAAATTATACGAAACTTACAGAGCGACAATATGCTACCGAAGGACAGCATTAAAATATGGAGTTGATACTTTATATATTAGAGGAAATATGAGTATTTGTAAAAATAGTTATTTCTTGCGCATGCGTGAAACATAGTATAATTTCCTTTTTATAATTTCAAAGTCAGATACATGGGGCAACTTATGTAAAAATTCCAGTCGAATGCCATTAAGATTTAGAAGCACATCGGCACTACAGGAGTGGAATTTCTGTTGGTCTCTAAGAGAAACCAAATAATGTGTGTTTTTCTACAAATTGATATTTTTTAAACTTGAATCTTCGAATAGTTTTATTGAATTTTATAAAGGTTGAATATTCTGATTGCCACACATACTTATAAATAAAATACGTAATTTAAATCGCAGTTCGACGATTACTATTCGAAGATTCAAGTTAAGAAATATTAATATAAAATATTCATTTAAAAAAACGAAAAAGAAGAACACCAAATTAACATCCTCTAACTTTGAACTTTATTTTGTTTGTGCAGAAATTCCACTTTTCCGAAGAAATGATAACTGCGAAATTAGATTATGTCATACAAACAAGAAAACTAAGGTGATTACAAATTTATTTGTCTCACTTTATGTTTCTGTATTTAGCTTTTTCTCTCAATCAATTATATCAATAATTTCGATGGCAGGAAGATGTCACGAATGGCTAATGACTTCCTTTTCATCCAGGCCCAAGACTTGCCATACTTCCATTCATCAAGAACTTTATGCTGTTTGGACAGGAAGAAGCAACTGTGACGTCGACGAATATTGACAGAACCAAATTGTTCGAATGAATAATGGCCCCTCGGTTCATGGAAGTATACAATGTGAGTAACGTCCACAAAAAACTGGGTTCTTCGAATGTAACCACGATCGGGAATCCACACTTTGCACTTCCGAGCCACTTCTTATTTCCTCTATATACATCTGCACTATGGTTTCTACGAAGAAAAAGATCGAGTTTGAAGATCTCCTCGAAGAAGTCGGGGACTATGGCACGTTCCAGAAAAAAATGGTGCTTTATTTCTTGTGCCCAGTGTCCATGGCAATTCCAATTTTAACCATGAACATTCTATTTTTGGTGAATACTCCAGATCATTGGTGTTACGTTCCAGAAGTGGCGCAAAGTAATTTAACAGCTAAAGACCAGCAGCATTTGTTTAACCACAACCAATCTTCTTGCTTTATGTATGATTTGAATTATACCGAATGGATACAGTCGAACTATTCTTCTGTGCCAGAGAACACTCCTCTGGTTCCATGCAACAATGGATGGGAGTATAGCACAGCCCATTTCGATGAAACAGCTGCCAGCAAGGTAAGATAATAATTATTCAAGGTAAGATAAGATTATTCAAGGTAAGATAAGATTATAAAAAAGATAATAATTGTTCTTACAGTCATAAGGATAATTTTTATTTAAGCTGCCGTTTCATTTTATTTCTTTTTTAACATTTCGAATCAACAAATAATAATAATAACAAATAGTAATAAACCAATTAAGACGTGAATTAACTAGACTGGTACTTGCAGTTTTTCCATGAGCATTTATTAACTTTTAAAAATTAATTAATGCAGATAATATTCATAACAGATTGCAAGATTATTTTACAATGGAACTCAGTAAATTGGTTTAAGTTTATGAAAACACGACAAAAATTTGTATTAAATAAAACTGTATCTAAATATGAGTATAGTAAAAAAAAACCTAAATGTTGGAACTAAAAAGGGGCAGTAAAGATATTTTTAAAGATTGAACAGCTTTAATAAATAAGACATAATAAATAAGCAGTAAGTAATTTTAATAAATAAAATAATCATACTTTAAAAAATTTTACTGATTTAAAAAACAATTTTAATAAATAAGTAGATAAATTAATAAAGAAACAGTATACAGGACTTTTTGAATATAGCATCTGTATGATAAAATTTCAAAATACGAAGAACATTTCGTATCTAGAGAGTTAAATGTTATTTTAAGTGAGAAATTTTCATAGCTTTTTTGATTGATTACACTGTATAGCAGTTAAAACCACGACTGAAATAAAAGAGCATGAGAAAATTATTCACTTTGTCACTGACACTTTACAGTTTTTTGTTTTAACTTCTAGTTAAACCAAATAAATCGAATTATAGACGATATTTTAGCGAAATGCTAAAATATCGGAATTATAGAAGATTTCGATTTAAAAACATTTGAATGACCAAGTCCCGGTGTATTAACGGAGAATATTTGCAATAAAAAAAAGAAAGATTATTTATTCTATGACAGGACTTGTTAAATATTTTTTCCTGTCAACCCCAATTCGGAGCTACAAAAATATTTCATAGCCTCATTTGTGAACCAAAAATTTATTCTCAACTCTTCAGAAAAACTGAATTGGAAAATGGAGTATTAATTAAAGTTAAACAAATAAAAACTTAATGAAATATGTTTGAGGGACAAATCCTAAATTTAGTATTAGACTACTTGTGAATCTCGAAATTGTGGGTCATAATTACTTTCTCGTATACGAAGTATACAAAGAGAAAGTATTGTAAACGTCAAAAAATTCGAACTCGAGATTTTGACGAATCTCCACGTTTTAGACCTCCCTGAGTCCGAAAAACACAATTTTCGAATTATGTCTGTCTGTCTGTGTGTCTATCTGTCTGTCTGTGAACACGATAACTCAAAAACTATTAGAGCTACGGGGATGAAATTTGGTATGTGGTCTTTAAACATAATTTGTAGGTTTCTATCAAATTTTGGACAAAATCCGTCAACGGGAAGTCTGTCTGTCTGCATGTTCGAGGTCATGCGAGCGCTATAACTCAAAAACTTGAAAAGCCATATGGATAAAATTTTATACACAGTTTTATCGTCATGAATGTAGGTCCGTATAAAATTTTGGGTCAAATCCGTCAAAGGGTTGACTGTCTGTCGGTCCGTATAATTTACTTTTGAAGAGAATCCGTTATCTCCGCGCGCATGCGTAGCGGAAGAGCGGAGAGGAATTTCATTACGGAGTAGCGAATTACGTCAGTTTGTCCTTGAGCCGGTAAGAGAAGAAAATTGTTACGCATCTCTTTGAATTTCCTTCTTTGCCTAGATATTTTTCAATCACTATAATGAAAAACCTTCTGATAGTCATTGGATTCTGGGTAACAATAGGTTCGAATTTTTTTAGCCACGCGGGGGAAGGGGAAACGGCACCTTTTTGGGGAAGTATACGAGAAAGTTTAGGGGAGAACACTCCCGCTGGTGTTTTTTTTCTGAATCACTATTCTTCAGCCAAATCCGTTTTCGATCACAGTACAACCCTAATCGCACTAAAGGAGGAGGTGGATTTTCGGTTAAGCCAAGAACATCTATTGCTGTTTTGTATCTAATTATAATATGCA
Organism: Araneus ventricosus; assembly: GCA_013235015.1. Classification (NCBI taxonomy): domain Eukaryota; kingdom Metazoa; phylum Arthropoda; class Arachnida; order Araneae; family Araneidae; genus Araneus; species Araneus ventricosus. The sequence continues at coordinate 8,270 of BGPR01038999.1, read as the reverse complement.
ATGCTGAAATGTTTTGTACATTAACATAAAAAAAAATGACGCTGACAGAAATAAATCATTGTTGGAAGTGGATAAATTCTTCTTTTATCCCGTGATATAATGTCAAACAGAATCATTTCAACGAACTGCCGAATTTACAGGCGTGTTTCGTTTCTGTAAAGTTATGCGTCGAAAGATATAGATTACTTATGTTAGTGCTTTTAATCATTATTCATTGATTTGAACGTGTGTTTATGAACTGGACGTGAGAATATGAAAAAATATTTATCCCCAGCAACGCTGGTTTATCTAAGCGTTTGTGTCACATGACCTCACTTATTCTCTCCGCCAGGGAATGACGCATTATTCGAGATGGCCCGTGCAAGATATTTGGAAGTTACTATTTTTGCTTTGTTCAATTCTCGCTTTTTCCGATGCCTCAAAGAAAAAGAGGAGTTGCACGGGCTGAATCCAAAACTCTCTTCGTAGGCTACACTTATGTTCTTTGTCAAAATTAACCCTCTGCTGGACGCAATGCGTTTGACAGGCACAGGTAAACAATATCGTAATTAATATTTTTATTACCCATTATATTGTTATTACCCATTCATTTTAATTTTAGTTTAGAGAGTTTTGGATTCATTTTACACTCAAAACATTTCAGAATTTTTCTATTACTCAGAATTTTTCTATTATTCAGAATTTAATTTTGATTTTCAGGACAATAGATGAGGAGCAAACATTCAAACCATGCTTTCTCCTTCGGATACAATTTTTCAGGAAACAGGCTATGCAGGAAACACTTTTTGATCGAAACCTCAATTTTCTAAGTGGGTTTATAATGGGATAAAACTTGTTTCAGTTGAAAATAATAGTATACATTTGTACTATTTAATGTTGAGTTCAAAGAAAAATCACTAACTCATTTTTTCTTTTTTTTTTGGAGAAAACACGGTTTGAATGTTTGCTCCTCAGATGTCCTGAAATTTACTAACCTATGAAAAATTTTAAAAATAGATCGCATACGATGAATAGTTTGTAAAAACTTGGAAACAAATGGAATATTCTTCTTAGCATCCACTGAAAGATCGAAAAGAAAAGAAAAGGAAATGTCATGGAATAGAATTAATTGAAGAAAATTAATGGGTAATGCCATATGTTATTACCCATTAATTTTAATTTTAGCATTCTACAATTAGTTTTAATTTTAGAACGTTAACATTAAAATTGATGGGTATTAACAATAATAATTACGATATTGTTTACCTGTGCCTGTCAGACGCATTGCGTCCGGCAGAGAGTTAATTTTAACAAAGAACAAAAGTGTAGCCTACGAAGAAAGTTTTGGATTCATTTTACACTCAAAACATTTCAGAATTGCATATTGAAATTAGATACAAAACAGCAATAGATGTTCATGTATTATTTATTAAAATTGGTTAAATATTAAAAATAATTCTTTTCTGCCCTTTTCTCGTTTAGAAATTGTTGTTTTCTTTTGATGTACTCATTTTTAGACCCAATTTCCTTAATTCAATTTTTTGCATAAATTGAATTTTTAATGTGGTCACGTCAGCTTCGAATGAACTAGTCTCTCTTTAATAAAGTTAATGCTGTATTTTAATGTACTTTAAATTAAAAGGAGAGTAGTTCTGTTAGTAGAACTACTCTCCTTTTAATTTAAAGTACATTAAAATACAGCATTAACTTTATTACACAGACAATTGAATTTTCATTTTCCCCAACGATTGTTTACTAGGCATTCCGTGCCGTTACAAATCCTTATTTGTTACGCTTGCGTTTTTGTAAACGGCATCGACCATATAATTTCTCTGTCTTAATCTCTTTAATGCTTTGAATAGAGTTGTGACATCACTGACGTCGTAGTAGTGGTAGTAGAAGTATTTTGAGATGTATGCTGGCTGACTAGCTGCTTTATCTCTATTTATACATCAAGCAAATGAAAATTTACTAACCTATGAAAAGTTTAAATAGATCGCATGCGATGAATATTTTGTAAAAACTTGGAAACAAAAGGAATATTCTTCTTAGCATCCACTGAAAGATCGAAAAGAGAAGAAAAGGAAAGCGGAAGACAACCGAAATGCCACCTGCCACCTGATACGAGTTTTATTTGGTTTGTCGACATCTTCATAGTCAGATTCCTTTGTGGCGCCATCTGTGATCGGATTTCAGAATTAGATGTACTCACAGGTTTTATACCAGAAGCTGTTTCTCTCTTTAATTAATGCCTGATTCGAATTAAAAATTCTTCTAATACAATAAGATCATGTTGGAGCATGTTAAAAGCAATGTGATTTCCGATTTTTTTTCTGTAAATTTAATTGCCTTTCAAACCAATTAACTTCGATATATTTCAAAAGGCACGCACTAAAAGCAAGTACTAAAATTCAAAAATAATTTTGATCAAATATCTGGAGTGCAAATTAAGAATCTGTGATGCTGATATAAATACTCAAAGGAAGAAAATTGGAATTTTAAGTACTTTTGAATTTTTAATGAATGTTTAAAATTTTTCATTCTTTTCATACTCATTGTTTCCTACCGTATTGTTTTCAATCGCTTTTATAGTTTCATTTTTCTGTAACAGATTTTTGATAAAAGTAATTGTTTTCTGCACCTCAGTGCACTATGGACGAATTTTCTGTTTTGTTTATTTGCATTAAAAACCTTGACTTTATTTGAATGGTTTTCCGCCTTTCGCTTTAAAGATTCCATTGACTTAGCATCACACCGGAATTGTAGTCACCGCATATTAATATAAATTAACAATACAGAAAACTTGTCCATTAAAAGCTGCTTTAAAAAATTATTTTCATTATTTTATACATTTTAATCATTCATATATTTTATAATTCATTATCATAACTATTATAAGTTCGCCCTCTAGCAGCGTTCGCTCGAATCTTCCTTACTAAACTGCGCCATCTATTGACATTAAATTAAATCGCCAATTAATAAATTCAGTGGACCTTATGCACCGTTTGGGTTCGAGAGTATAGAAAAACAGCTGTGGAGGAATAAAGAAAACGATCGGCCTATAAGCGACTCAGAAATAAAAGCAGTTCTGAGTCAGCTGTTTAAGACTGACCAATGGCTGCCGCCGGCAGGTCACGTGTCGGAGGATGTGACGTTACATGCATAAGGTCCATCTTCATTATCAGGTGGAGGCTCGATATAGAATCAAACCTAATAAAACTACTTTATTAATTCAGATTTAAGTTCTGAAAATATTAAAATATTGTGAAGTTATCGAGTACACACAGTATACAGAGTTTCACAACTCTAACGCATCAAAAAGTGATTGAAAATTGTATTACAAAATTTCATCTTTACAAAGATGAGCCAAGTCAAGTCATAATAAATAAAAGCATGTAAAAAGTATTATTGAGACAGCATGCGCAAGAATGGAATTAATTTCTGATTTAAGTCGTAATTCTGTTATTATTTTAGTGGGACATGGTATGCGGCGACAATCATTATTCCAGTTTAGCCCTAACCTTAACAAACGTCGGTGGGGCGCTTGGAACTTTCATTTATGGAGCTTTGGCTGACAGGTAAGTCGACAATCAAAAATCTTTCCTAAATTAACACATGATTAATCTTCAGATTACTCGTACCATTGCAAGAAGACTGAAAGATGACAAATATGACGAAAAAAAATCATAAAGTTTTTAAACTTTGGTCAGGGCTGCGGTGGCCTAGTGGTAAGGTCTCGGCTTTGGGGACGGAGGGTTCCAGGTTCGAAACCCAATTCCACTGAAGATCCACCGTGTATGGGGCCTGGTGCACCCCAAATCCTACGTAGTGGTCAAACGCCCTCCGTAATGGCCCGGCCCACCCAAGAAAGGTGCAAGGCCGGTAGAAGACCAGCGGGGCGAGAGCCGCTCCACCAGCATGTGGAGGACGGGATTTGCTTGGAGACAGGTGCGCCAGCTTAGGTGTCTTCCTCGTCATCTGATCGTGGTTCAAAATTACGAGGTCCGTCCCAAAATAGCCCTCGTGTTGTTTCAAAACGGGACGTTAACATAACTAAACTAAACTAAACTTTGGTTTAATTCTCCGTTGATCTGAGGGGTCTAGGCTTCGCTACCGGAGGGCTCCAGATCCGAAACCCGACTCTTTCGCCTTCAGATGAACTGCCAAGTCGAGAAAGACAGTTTTCAGGAAAGGACTCCTTCCTGATGGCATCGAAATTTGGACATCCCTATACCAAGTGGCAAACTGTTCCAGACCAAAGTCAGGGGACTTCCCAAGAAATTTGTTTTATATATTGGAAAGCATCCATGAGCATGAAAAAGTCACCATAACATTTTTTATTATTATCGACAGGCACCAATCCAAAGAGGAACGTCGCTTTATGTGATCCTATACTCCAACAAATTCTTTAAATAACCGGGTAACACATGAAAGACCGGTCGCCGCGACAGAATAGTCAGGCACTGAGGTTCCTGCATTATAGCCGCCATTACAAGCATCTCATGCAACAACCCCCCGTTTTACCGGGGTACGACCTGTCTTCGGAGATGGCCCAAAGAGCCACACCACCATTATTGTACCATCGGCTTGGCGAGAGTCAGCTTACTTATACGACAGCCTCTTATCCGTGAACACACGATGCCCCTTTCCCCCCCCCCGATGGGGTTGTGTATCTATAAGCAAAAGTCGATGGGAGAACATTCTTGCTGGTTACTTTTCGAACAGGCCTCGAATTTATAATCTATGCGCATTTTAAAAAATACGCAAATTCATTCACTAGATTTAAATGCCTTGAAACAAATATTTCATCTCCATCTCAGATGGTTATGCTTTTAGTAGTTTTGCAAGTTAAGGTGGAAATAAACGGATTCTTAATGAAACTGATGGCAGGAATAATATAAGATTTTTAATGATAGGTTCTGTAACTAAATATAAGGCTGCAAAATATTTCCGAAGTATCTTTCATATTTGAATTTTAAAAAGATGCTTCTGTCTTTTCCTTTTCTTTCCCAGGATTGGCAGAAGACCCGTGTTTTTCATCATAGTTACAGTCACAGTTGCAAGTGCTTCCGCGTCTCTTCTGGTGACGAACTTCACGGCATTCTTGGTGTTCCGTGCAATAAACGGTGGTCTCACGACGTCATTTTTCCAACTGGCATTTGTCATCGGTGAGTACTTAAGACAAATAAGAAAGGGAACGACATCTGATAAAAACTACTTAGATTTGCTTCGAATTACAAGCTGAAAATGCAACTCTGACAGGATTTTAAAAGTCTGTCATAATTTTTTCTCTCTTGCGAAATCGGAGTTCACGGCAGTTAAATTGATCTGTGACACTAAGACTAGACATTAAGGAGTCAAAAAATGTTCTTCCAACTACATACACATTTAAGACAACAAAGGATATGACACAGTGTGTGATAAAAACTACTTATATTCGCTTGGAATTACAAGATGAATATGCAACTCTGACAGGATTTTAAAAATTTGTCATAATTATTCACTCTTGCGAAATCGGAGTTTACGGCAATTAAATTGGTGTGTGACACTAAGACTAGACATTAAGGCGTCAAAAAATGTCCTTCATACAACCCACACATTTTAAGACAACAAAGGATAGGAAACAGCGTCTGATAAAAACTACTTTTATTCTCGTGGAATTACAAGCTGAATATGCAAATTTAATAGGATTTTAAAAGTTTGCCATGATTTTTTCTCTCTTGCGAAATCGGAGTTCACGGCAATTAAATTGGTGTGTGACACTAAGACTAGACACTAAGGTGTTAAAAAATATCCTTCAAACTACACACACTTTATTATCCTACTACGCTCATAAAGTTATGGATCGTTTTAAATATTTACCAAACTTAAATGAATTACGCAATTTCCCACTGAACAAACGAAGAATATCACGTGATCAACCAATCAAGATTAAAACTTCTATAGCGCATGTACATAGCTCGTTATTACAAGCATCCATAACTGCCCGTCGCAGGGAAAATATGTCGAATTTCGAACAACGTTTATGTGTCAAATTCCGTGTGTTGCTGGAAATTTCTTTTCCGATACTTCATGTGATTAAGTCACCTGATGACGAAACAGCAATTAATCTAACTAGTGTTTATGAGTGGCATCGACGGTTCGAAAAGGGTCGACAGAGTATCGACGATGATGAGATGTCAGGTTGGCCACCAGCATCCATAACGGTTGAGCAAATCTCCATTTTCAAAAAAAAATGTCGAATATGCCTGTCAAAAATCTGTTGCCGAGATTGCAGAATCATGCAGACGTAGGCTACCAGATCTTTGGAGGGCCGAGTTGCTCCATCTAGATATGCGCCGGCTCCCATGGTGACAAATTACTGTCAAAACATCATATTCCGATACTTCCACTACGAGCTTATTCCCATGGTCTCATCTCATTCTCTTATTATACTTATACTTTACAAAAAATTAGGTTACTTTATTTATTTTGTTGCTGTCCTTTTTCGCAATGTTTGTAACATTCTGTGCTGTGTTCGTGATGCTTTTGTGTGTGTCATGTCATATTGATATTCTTGTATTGCTTTTATATTTCCCCACCGGTCTTCTAAAGGCCTTACACCCTTCCGGGTAGGCCGGACCGGTGTGGGTTTTATAAATAAGAAAAAATCTCATGTACTTTTTGCTCAGATGAAGAATTTGCTTAAGGGACAACGGTTCTTTAGAAGAGCAGCGAGCAGAGACGAAGGCACGAGTTTAGTTTAGTTATATTAACTTCTGTTTCGAAGCAACACGAGGACTATATTGGAACAGACCTCGTCATTTTTAACCGCTGTCAGATGACCAGGGTGATACCTGAGCTGTCACCCACTCTCTCAAAACTGTCGCACCACACCAGCGGGAGGACGTTTGACTACTACGTATGGCTTAACGCGCAACAGACCCACTTACACGATGGGTCTTCAATGGAATCAGGTTTCGAACCTGGACCCAACTTCCCCGAAGCCGAGTCCTTACTACTAGACCACAATGGACCGACGAAGGTATTGGAGGATGCAACTAAAGGAGTTTGAGATTCGCATTGACATATTTGTATGAGCGATAGAAAAAATGCATAGTTACACATAAATGCTTTTCTTTCCAATACATTCCGGTTTAGGTTCAGGCCAAAAGAGGATATTAAATTCAGACCTTAAAGTCTTTTTCCTCTACAGAAAACCTATTCCATTTTTGAATCTGCATGATTGTCTGGCCTCTGATGAAGTCATTCACCAGATTCTCACTTCTTGTCGTTGTCTACTATTATTTTTTACCCTTCCACTTTTTTATCCCCTTTTTTCATATTTTTATCTATTTTATACTTGGCAATTTTTTCCTGGATGATGCTGCACTTGCGCACACCAATTGAATTGCTTCTATTATTCTTTGTCTTTTTAGATATTCTTACTTTTTTGTCTCTTTAGATACTCAATGCAGTTTCTATAACACAGGTAACTTCAAAATAACACGCAGTATTTAATTTTATATTTAGTTAAAGGTAATTAAATATTAATTACCGAATTCAATTATAATAATTAATTATTTGGAATAATTAGCTATTTGTATAATGTCGCTGCAGTAAGAATAATCTGACGGAACGACAAGCAATAATAGAAAATGAAGAATTAAAAACACAAATTTCGTAGCAAGTGAAGTGTACCGCACTGATATTTGGAAAATAATTGCAGATTGTTATCTAAATCTCATAGCTAACCATAACCACAGTCACCCCGACCTGCCTAGGCATACGGGAAATCTGAATGACAATCGTTGCAATAGAAACGAGTACTGAGGTTGGGTCCTAATGGCCTACACAGCCTCACCCCTCCCGTAGGAGGTACGTACTATCACTGGAGGGAGACTGTAACCTTAGGCGGGCGAGTTCCTCCATATGAAACCTGAGCAACTCATCCACATTTCGTGGTGCCCACATCAGTAGGGTAAAAATCTCATAGCTAAATAAAATACTAGCCGAAACAAGTGAAAATAATTATTAACTTACTTTTAAACCTATAAATGCATAAATACATATTTAAAATTATTGGCAAAATCAGAGGACCAGTCCCCCAGCTCCAAACACTGGACCGATATCGATAACTTTTATTTCATATGGGAGTTATGATTTGTCATCAATGCTCGCCTACCCCTACCACCCTCCATTTTGGAGAGAATTCTGTACCAAGAAATGTTGTTCCTCTAGCAAGTAAATTTTTAAAAAGTTGTGATCCTAAAACTTCAGCACTTTCTTTTGAAAGATTTTAAATTGAGTAC
>BGPR01038998.1:0-14473 GCA_013235015.1 Araneus ventricosus | reverse complement strand
TATATTAGATTTTAGAAAGAAATCTATTGAGGAAGGAAGTCTATCAATTTAGTCCGTTCATTTCCACACGTGAACATGTTAACTCAATAACGCAATTTGCTATATAGACGAATTAGCATGTAGTTTTATCATAAGAATTGTAAATCTGCATCCAAATTTTGGACAGGTCTGTCTGGGATCGACCAATATAGGTTTGTAGCCGTGAACTCGATAACCCTACGACTGGGGCTGGGACAAATGAAATCGGTATTAAATCGTCGCTCCAAATGTTTATCTGCATCAAAAAATTAAACACACAAAATCCATACTCAGTTTTCTTTACTAAACTGACACCAAACGTGCCATATAGCATACAAGAAGGTCGAGGGAGAACCCTCCCGCTGATTACCAAGTACCATAGTTTGTGAATATACAGGTATTACTAAAGTCCCTAACACACACTTTGGTTTCAGGCGACGTATATAATTCATCAAAGTGATGCCTATGAACGGAATTAGCGTTCCTACAAGAAAACAGACGTATAATTGAAAAGATTCCTTTACAAAGTCGTAGAACATCATCGATTTAGTACAAAAAAGACACCTTGGGGACATTAATACTAAGAATAGAATGCTTAAAACAAACGTTTATTTGTTCTTCATTTCCACTTTGTTATGTGAAGAAATGCGTTAGAAGAGAAATAAAACTACTTAATAAATTTATTTGGTACAAACTATTTCCATTTTGTTATATGACAAACGCGTTAGAAAAGAAAAAAAATACTTATCACAAAGATATCTTTATTTTATAATAGGTTCTTTTCCTCTCCGTCAACTACAATGAATTTGGGCTTTTTATTAATTCACATTTACACTGTAACCAGATTATGTATTAATACTGCCTACTTCAATGTGCTCATCAGGTCCTACAAAGTTGGTGTAGAAGATGTATAAGCAATACAGTTTGAGGTATCTCCACAGGAAAAAGTCAATCGGGTCATTTTTGACAGAAGATAACCTTTTCTCTTTTATCCACGTTTCGTGTTTCTCAAGTTTTGGAAATCAGAACAAAACAAATGTGCGTTTTTTAAGTGTTCTGTTCTGGTATCTTGTCCAAAATTTGCCTTTTTTGTACTAAGATGGTAAGTTCTCCACAATATTGTAATTAGGCTTTTTCCCCTATATCATTTTCCGGTTTTCAGAATAGGAACGCTAATTCTACAGTTACAGCCATTAGGTGGCACTTTTAGCTGGTCTCAACTGCAGCATAACCACTTTGTGCTGGACTGCTGCATTTATTGCGATTAGTTGAAAGTAGGAATTGGGGTGTAGGGACTTTAAGTGGCCGTCCTGTATAGCTGTTACAAAAGAAATAATTGAATGTTTTTGGCACTGAACTTGTTTGCAGTAAAGAGACGTCTTAACAATAATTAAACAATGCCTCAGTTTGAATGTTCAACAATTCATTTATGATGGTACAATTAATTTTTTCTCAACAAAAAAATCTTCACTAATATTTTTAAATTTCAACCAATTCATCCTTGGCATTCTTAAGATATTCATCAACACTGCATTCCACAGAACAATTTTATTAGAGCCTTCATGTAATTCTTCATAATGAGATTTCTTAGTTCCTTTTTATTCTATTTAAAAGTACTGCCTTAATAATATTTTATCGATCTCATTTTTTTGTATTTTAAAATTATAACCAATTAAATATATTTTCCACTCTCAGACAACTGAAATATTCTTTTTTAAAAAAAAAATACACAATGCTTTTCATTATGAAACAATTCGTACTTTACACTCAATTTTTCACCGTCTCAATGTTAAGATTATGTTTTAGAAAACATCTTATTTTGTATGAATATACAAAATTTTTTTCTTTATTTTGGGTAGTTCTTCAGGATCTCTGGGTTTCCCCCCTCTTTCTAGAGTGTTTTTCTTTATATAATTTACTAAATTCAAACTGCAACGATAGGAAGTAATTTTATGTTAAAAGGCTTCTAGTTTTTATTGTTTCCCCTGTTTCTTTGTACATAAATGGCAAAATTACATTAAGAAAATAAGTTAACTACAAATGAAAAATATATCTTCAAACAATTTCAACGACAGAAGCAGGTAAGTGTTTTTTCTTTCTTAAACAAATATAAGAAGAGTTCAGGCTTGAATTCAATTCGATGTTTTGCCCATTTTCATTATAACGAGAATGGATCCAAGGTTTAAAGGGTAATAAAGTGTTTGTAACAATGGAGCAGAAAATACAAGAAATTAAAAGTTTACTTGCCGATCACTTTTCCACATATTCTCATATATATTTTAGGCATTCATCTGAACCAAGGATGACATTTATACGACTTGCTAAAATCACGTCCTGCCCACTGAACCAGCTCTCGGTAGCTGTCTTCACATCACTGTCTGAAGAGAACCTTGTTCCAGATAAGTGTTCTACAATTTCGGAAAAGAAATATTCTTGGCTATTGAAGCCATCCAAGGCAATAAGCACTTAAGAGCATGTGGAGTGGTAATATGTCCTCCTGCATGACCTTGCAGCTCATAAAACTGAAATTGCCAAAAGTTCAAGTGGAAGTACAGACCACCTCTATGCCATTGGTTGGCACCCAATCAGGTTTGAACACCATCTGAACAGGCAATGTGAATGATGTGAGAAAACAGCTGCCGAGAGCTGGCCCAGTGGGCAGGGATATTTCTCAGCCGGTTGAATAGTCAACCCCTAGATTCAGATAAATTCAATAGATTTGGTGATTATGTGGAAAATCAAATCGTAATATTTAATTCCCTTTTGTGTATTTCCCACATATCTGACTTGTTAATAAATATTACCTTCTATATATTTTCATCACATCTCAATAACATTATATGATGAATTTCAGAAATGTAATATTTCCGGTGTAATTGATTCAAGTGCCTAAGTTTGAGATTTGTGTCACCCAGGGCAGTAAGGCAATTACTGTTCTTTTAAACTGCAGTTCATATTATTGACTATTTAAACTGCGTAATCCCAGCTTTGATTTTTTCTTAGAAAATGAATTTAGTGATGGGCTTGGTACAATTTAAATCCAGACCGCCATACAACTTCCTGCTTTATGTCATGTCAATCCCTGTACGTAACAAAAACTTCTTTTTTATTAGTTTTATTGAAAATAGCTTCATTGTTTCATCAGTTGTTTAGTCCGTTCTATTTTAAAACTGAGGCATTTTAATTTCAATTTTGTTATTCTTACTCATGAAATTTTTGCCCAATGCAGTTTTCTTGTCTAGTTACTTGGATGAAAAAATCGAGATTATTATCAAATGACTATCTCAGATACTTCCCTTAAAAGAATGTGCTGATAACGCATGGCTAAAAAAAATATTTTTGCATTTAAACGTTCTCAATCAGTATCAATAAAAATTCAAAATTACCCAGGAGTAGCGTTAAGTCCACTCGACGGAGGGAAAGGATCTCCTCGACAGGGGGGGCTCGACATGGTTGTACAAGGAGAGGGCGTAATAATGATGACAGAGTCTCTGGAATTTCTGCCAATCTTTGGACATCTACTAGTTGAATAGCCGTTGCGTGAACGGGGTACAATAATTTACTGACAGGGCACAGCATCCCCCCGACAGAGGGGATGGACACTGGCATGATTATACGAAAGTAGAGAGTAATGCCGATATATATACGAAAGTGAGTGAGTATGCCGATATATAATAGTGGGCAATGTGGAGTATACCGATATGGGTATACGAAAGTAGTGAGTATACCGTTATATATACGAAAGTAGTGAGTATACTTACGATATATAGTATACAGTAGTGAGTAAAGCAGTGAGTATGCCGATATATGCAGGTAGGTATACCGATATGGTGCGAAGTAGTGAAGTATCTCGTCTCTCAGTAGTGGTATGCCGATATATGGTATACGAAATTAGTGAGTACATCGATATATGGAATATGAAGTGATGATACACCGATCACTTTTAATTTGTTCACTGATAACAGGACACTGGCGCCAGTATACAGAGAGTAGTGGTATACCGATATATGAGCATACGAAAGTAGTGATATGCCGATATATCAGTATACGAAGTAAGTGAGTATACCGATCAATTATAACTTGTTCGCGATAACGGGACACTGGCGCCACTCCTGTAAAGAAGCATTTAAAATTATCTCATCCACTGATAATCACTGCGCCTATTTTTTTAGTTTCATAATTTTCATATTTTCTGGTACTAGCGTCAGACAATTATCCAATAAAATCTTTTTTATGTTCTCTTAAAATATACGAAATTTCCTATTTATTGATACAAGTTGTTAATTTGCGCCATTTTCCCGATTTCTCAAAACCTTTTAATTGTTTATTTATTTTAGTATAGCCACAATAGTTGCAAAAAATAAAGCTTATTTAAAATTTTCATTGAAATGTTCAACAACGCACAGAATTACCAAATATATAACAATTAAAAGTGTTAGCATGTATTTAAAAAAAGTCTCCTCAAACTACAATTCTTGAGTAAAAGAGACCTCATGCAAGTTTACTCTTGTGATTGTGATTTTGAGTAACTTTGAAATGATCAGAATACACTAATTAATCAACATGAAATCTAATTTATATAAAAAAAAATTGTTTTTGTTGCCAGATGAATTTCAGCCTTTCATTTTAGTGGAGTCAATTCACATGATGTCACAATCACACTGATAAACGTAACTTCTTACACACCAGATTATGTGACATCACATGTTATTTTTATACTTTTCCGTTAAAAAGAACCTCAATCCTCGCCAAGCTGAAATACTGCCATTATTCTGTTCACCAATGTACCATCCATCACTAGGTCGTTAGAAGTTGGCGATCTACCGCCAAATTCTGGCACGACAGGATTTGCCCAAATCTTATCGATAATTCTCTGGTGATCTGTCGCTAGAATTCGTCTAATTTTGTCTGCGAAAAGTACCACATTTTTTCCTTCTGCAAGATGGCCAGTCAGAAAAAGCGGGGCCTGGTGCAAGTTGACTTACGAGCCCTGAAAGAAGGTGATACAACAAAATAATGTATTGTTTTTTTTTGCTAATTATTACGTGCACAGTTTGTTATAGCTAGACTAAAGGAATACATGAAAATGTCAAATAATAATTTTTTATAAATTTAATATTTCAATAACACAAATAAAACAACAAAATTATTGCTTCATAAATACAATTGGGCATGCAAGTTACTAGAATCGGTTTTACAATATGTAATTTTTGTTCCATTTTTCCTCTTTTATAGCAAATTCATTGATAAATATCATCGAGATTTAGTTTTTTTTGGTTAAAAGAATTCGATAAGATAAAACGGATAAACAAATCAATTGCTCTTCACTAGCGCTGGATACTCAGGTATATTTTTTTTCTTTGTGGAAGGTCTTTCCAGCGGATGCGACAGTCATTGAAAAGTAGATATAAGATTTTAGAACAGAAGCAAGAATTTGGATACAATTCAAATAAATTATTCTTAAATAAATATTGTAAGATTTGTAATATTGTTGCAAACTGTAAAGCTGTTTCCCTGAGATGCTAATCTTGGCTGAAACTTGGAAGTTGGCGATAAATTTGGCGATCTTGGCGACAATTTTTGGCGAGTTTGGCGACAAAAGAAGGAATTTTCTAGAAAGACCTCGAACTGTCAACCTATTTCTATTGGCTTCATGAACTTTCTAGAGATTACATCACCTCCTACACGTAATGAAAGTTTTGATCTGCAAACAAGCTCATTAATTAATAGGAAACCTTTGAGCGCTATGTTGAGATTTAATGGTAATCTCTGTTGTGAATTTTTTACAAGTGCTGCTTTAATGGTTGGGTTACGTTTCTTTGCTTAGAGATACCTGTAAAATAAAGAGCTTTATTTTTTTTTAATCCTGCTTATTGGATTGCATTCACGTACACCCTGAACAATTTTGTCACAATATTTTGTCCTGGAGAGGCAAACTTTGATTTTATTGAAATAAGTGTATAATTCATTTCCTTTTGCAAACTCTGTTAACGAAGCGGGGCCCTCAATTGTACCCAGGTCTTGTGCCTTAGCACTGTTCCAAAATTTCTTTTTCAGACCCGACCCTGTGCCTAGTGTATTCAAACCAAAATAATTTTCGTTGAGTGTTTGATGTGTTTCACGTGACATGGATCGATTCAGCTTATATTTTACTAGAAGATTTTTGACTGTCTAAACCCTGGGCTTTTAGCAGCTTGCCAACAATATCTCAGATCTGAGTTGTCACAGATTTATTAACGAAAGTTGCTGAAGAAAATCTGATGCAGATTGCCAGAGTGTAAGAAATTAAACCAGTTGGAGTGGCCTCCCCTAAACTTTCTCTTATGCCCCAAAAAGGTACTGTTCCCCTCCCCATGGATGAAAAATTGAACCTTTCTATGACAGAATCAATGACTATCAGAGGTTTTCATTGTAGATTATAGTGATTGGAAAATATTTAGGTGAAGAATCAAATTCAGAGATGCGTACCGATTAAAAACAACTATCACACACTGCTACGTTCCACTCTCGCCAGCTCAGGACAAAGCTGACGTAATCATTCCGCGTGCACAGTTACTACCAGTACGCATGCATTATGGAGAAAGAGTTAGAAAAAATTAATAATGCAATTTGAAAGCCTTTTTTTTTAAACCGATTGAAACGAATTTGGGCACAGATCTATAATTAATGGTAGCAACCGTCGCTTTAATTTTTTATTTATCTACGCCAAAGGGTTTAAGGAGATATAATTTTTTACAAGTATACGTTATACAGTCCGACAGGCCATCAGCCTTCCCATGGGTGGTTGGTCCAAGCTTTTTTGATACAGATCTACATTCCTGATGATAAAACTGTGCTTGCCAAATTTTATCCATTCAGCTATTCAGTTTTTGTGAGTTATAGTGTTCACATGACCGTTGACAGACAGACTTCCCGCGGACGGATTTTGTTCAAAATTTGAAAGAACCTACATGTGTATGTGTCAGGTCACTTACCATTTCATCCCCGTATCTCATAGTTTTTCCGGGTATCGTGTTCACAGACAGACACACACACAGAACAGACATAATTCCAAAATTGTGCTTTTCCGGACTCAGGGAGGTCCCTCAAAACGTGGAGATTCTTCAAATCTCGAGTTCTCTTTGTATACTAAATGAGAAAGCAAAAAATCATGAAAAACAAACAGAACTGATGAATCAATTCACACACTAACTTTCGTTTGTTTCTTCCGAGTAAAATAATGCTAAATCCACAAACAGAAAAAAAATACATTACCAAATATAAAAAATTTTAAAAATGCTGAATTGATGAATTCACAAATCTTTAGAAAGTAAAAGAAGCCTTTCAGTGTAAGAAGGTTAAGAAAAAATAATAAATATAATATATATATATATATATATATGAAACATCATAACTAGTGTTGATTAATCCAATGAAGGCAGTCTTGACAGTGAAGATGAGTTTATTTTTATTGAATCATGCTTTAATCAGTGGGTTTCAGGTATTTTTAAATAATTCGGAAAATATCGTGTTGTTAAAGTATAAATAGAAGAGCGATCACCAAACGACGAAGAAACGCCACGCCGAAGTAGGCGTCTGGTACGAAGGTTACATGATTTTAAAAGAGGAAGTTGCATCATCTGCAGCGAGATTAAACGCGGTATCGGAAAGAGGGGAATTCCCGAACGTCAGACCGGTTGAAACTTCTAGTTTCAGCCGTTGAAGTGACAGTTAATTGCGTTTTAGAGTTTAAGTATAAATAATTTTACGGAATAAATTTTTAGGTAGCGTTTTTTAAGGAACGTGTTAATATTTTCAAATTAAGTACGAAAGAATAAACCATTCACTTCATTTAATATTAATGGAGTTGCATATCAATGGAATGAATCAACGCCAAATGAAAAGAGAATACAGTGTTTCCTCAGAAAAAAAAGCACAAAAAAGGCTGAAAGATTATATTAATAAAATAATCAAACAGTATATCTGGTATATGCTAATTTGTAGACGTTGACAGAAGTCACGGTTCCCTCTTTTGGCACGTAGCCAAACCAAACCACGTGACCGCGTTACTTCCATCCCTGGCTTTTTTTTTTATATATATATTAATCACTTTATTTTTCAATTTCGTGCCCCTTTTTTCCGTTTGTTCCAGTTTGTTCATATGTGGCACCAGGCTGCGCCGTCCACGACGAGGTTCCGCAATCTACCACAGTTGTCGTGATTTGGTCGACATCGCCGACATACGACTTGCAGCCTCGGGTGTTTTGCCACCCTGCGATTTTGCGCACGAGTATCAGTTAAGTAGCGGAAACAGTTCACGGAAATTACATTAATACAGGGTGTGGGACATATTTCAAAATTAATCAAAAGAATCTAACAATGTTTACCTTTACAGGTTTTAAAGAAAGAGCTTGGTGTGGAGTGGAAGTTTGGAGAGGGGTGCCAGCTCAGGTGTCGTCGTCATCTGACCGAGTTCAAAATTACGAGGTCCGTCCAAACCAGCCCTCGTGTTGCTTTAAACAGGGCGTTAATATAACTAAACTAAACTAAAGAAAGAACATATAAAGGTTTTCAGATAGGTAACGCGGCGTTCTAAATTTGCTGCAGCGAGAGAACTCCGGCACGCAATGGCTACCGATCGGCAAAAAAAGTGACATGGGCGCCCAGCATATGCAAGGGGAAAGGTGCCCCCAGCTCTCATTGAAGGAAAAATATATGGAGTGGCATTCATGCTTTCTATTTCAAGAAAATTAATTAAAGTCGAAAAGAATTAATGTTCAGGAAGGTCTAAAACGTAAATGCGATTTTTGTCCTCCGCGGAAAAGAAAGAAAAAAATATATAGAAATCAATCTTCAATTTTGATGTGAAGCATGCATCTAGCTTGCTGCGTTTTTGAATTATCTTGATCACAGATAGACACATATAATTCCAATAATGTTTTTTTTTCGGACTCGGGGAGGTCTAAAACGTGGAGATTTCTCAAAATCTCGAGGACGAATATTTTTACGATTACAATACTTTTTCTTTGTATACTTCGTATACGAGAGAGTAAAACAAAGGAGTCAATTTATACTCTTGTGACATATACGTGATGTGCGTCGTACCTACTCATTTTTGGAATCCATTAAGCACCTTGCAGGAGGACAAGAATGTGATGACAGAACAGTGTGAGCTTAGATGTTTAATTTGTTTATTTGTCGTAATCATTTCTGTGACTTTTAAGAGGACAAACGACTGTTAAAGCTCGAAACTTTTCCCGATTTCATGAAAAAAAATATATATTATTTTCCTCTCTTTTCTGAACAATTTAAAACAATACCCATTTAAAAATTCCTTTAATTATGAAAGTTATGAAGGAAAATGTGTCAGCTCTTCAACGTAAACATTAAATGTGGCCATATCTTTAAAGCGCTATATTTCATTATGTGTTTTTTTTATATTGCGCGCACGATATCTCAAGAACTATTGAATATTTTTACATACAATTTTTATTGAATATGTATTGTGCTATGTTCTACAAATTGAACCACATTTTTGCACACATTTCTCCAAAGAAGTGTTTTTGGGGAGTTAGAAAATTTTAACTACTTTTAACGTCTTTATTTTAAATTGGTATAGAAAATAGAAATTAAATTTAAATGTTAATAAATTTAGGTTCAGTTTCTTAAACAGACTGTCTGGATTACTTAGATACTCAAAATATTGCGTTTAGATAAATATTTTATCCGTAATCATGCGAGCAAGGCGACTATATCATTTTTCTCCCAAAATTATACCCATATTTATTACTCTCTCAAATAAATACATATCAATATGAAGGTTTGAAAATGTGTGTACTGTAAGAGGAAGAACAGATATTTTTCTAGAAAAAATGAGTTTGTGAATTGCATTGTTTGAGAGATATAGTGTATCGAATTTGACAGTTTTCCACAATTTTTTCGAGGTTTATGAGTCGTTTGTCTCCTTAAGATATCACTATGACGACAGTATTAAAAAGGATCACGTGACTGAAAAGCAGAAAGAGATGAGTAGGACTTTCCTTTCCTTCTTCTTTCTTGTACCAGCGACGCTTTCAGACATAATCTATGTTAAAATGTATCACACTGTGGTCCGCGTTTCGCTAATTGTAACT
Organism: Araneus ventricosus; assembly: GCA_013235015.1. Classification (NCBI taxonomy): domain Eukaryota; kingdom Metazoa; phylum Arthropoda; class Arachnida; order Araneae; family Araneidae; genus Araneus; species Araneus ventricosus. Next base: position 4,343 of record BGPR01038998.1, on the reverse strand, counting down.
TTTAATACAAAATATATCTAGCAGGTGGTTTAAATAGATAAAAATTCTATTCAGTGAGCAGTTTTGTACAATTCAGTGGCCATGTTGTTGTCATATTAATACTATTAAACAACAAAACCCGTTTTAGTATTTTAGTAACAGTACAGACCAATCATCAAACATTTAAGAAATTGCTGTTACCAAAAAATACGTTTCCCAATAATTAGGTCATATGAATTGTACGAGGACTGTCCGATAATAAAGGTACAGGTGGCTGGTATGCAATGCACGCAGGTGCAATATTGACGCAAATTGCATCATTCTATACATTTAGGAGTGTAGTAAGTTAGGGGTCTATTCTGGTACCCTCGGTTGGGTTGGGTGACGTCACTTTTTCCGCCCGTTAACTACGGAAAAAGTGACGTTTCCCAACCTAACCGGGGGTACCAGAATAAACCCCTTAGACAAGTGTCGTTTTGTTCAAGACGCACATGAGCTTCCGAGAAGCAAAGAAACATTGCGTGTCTAATCGCAGAATATGCAAAGTTTGAGGTACGTGCAGTTATCAGAATTTCGCAAGCTGAAAGAGTACATCAGAGCGAAGTTCATTGCAGACTGCAGGGTGTTCATGGACCGAACGTTTTAAGGGGGGAAAATTCAACGTTTGGTTATAACAATTTAAAGATGGACGAACGGATCTGAAGGATGATTAGAAGAAAATCAGCAGACCAAGGACTTCGCTCACGGAAGAAGAAGACAAAAGTCGAGCGTTGATTAAGGAAGTCCGGCAACATCCACCCGATAGTCAAGATTTAGCCCTCTCGAATTTTCATTTATTCTGACTTTTAAGGAAATTTTTGGCTTGAAAACGCTTTGCGGATCAGGAGGATTTGCAAAACACTGTTCTAGAATACTTCAAGCAACTTAACGAACAACAGTATCATGATGTGATGTTCAAATTAGTGTCACGCTGGGATAAATATCTCAACGTTTAAGGAGATTAGAACGAGGAATAAACAAAAGTATGTAGTTTTTGTGAAATGTATTAAATATTTCCTGGAATTATAATTGTCAGTGTAGGTAATCTTGCCTTGTACCTTTATTTTCGGAGTACCCTCGTACTTTGACATGGAAAAAATAAATAATAGTAGTTTTATTGCTTTAAGTTGTTGAGTTGGCCATCCAAAGTATGCCACTATATCACGCAAACACGGGAGTATAGGAGAAAGTAGAGAACTGACCAACACCATAAATTTTGTAATAAAAGTATTAAAATTATTAAAAAACCGGTTACTACAGAGAATTTTTATCCATTTAAACCGCCCGCTAGATGTATTTTATGTTAAAAGTTACAATTAGTGAAAAGTGGAACACAATGTGATACATTTTAACATAGTTTATGTTTGAAAGCGTTACAACAAGACAGAAGAAGGAAAGGGGAAAAAAGGTATTAAAAGAGAGCATAAATTTCAAAACGACATTTCCTGACTTTTCGTAGCTTATCCAATAGAAGCAGGTTTCATAAAGAAAGAGAATAAAAAAGCAACTTACATTACCACTCTGAAAACAATTAGAAGTTATATACTCTAGTTACATATTAGTAGGGATGGGTAAACTTACTTCTGCAAAGGAAAGGCGGCCATCATTATCTGCATCTGCTTCATCAAAAAGCCTTCTTAATTGGTAAACAGGCAAAGAGGCTCCCTTATGATGTAGCAGGCATCCGAGTTCATCGAGGTCCAAGAATCCTCTGCCGGTTTTGTCGAATCTAGAAGCATGCATTAAATTAGTGACTGGTTTCCTGGATTCGAAGAATACAAAAGTGAAAGTACTGTAGTTTCTAGAAATTCTGCAAGCCGGAAAATTCCATTTATCTAGATATTCAAGGAACCCCCTTCCCAACCTTAGTCATTTCCTCCTCTAATTCCATTCATATAGAATTCTCTCGAAGGTTCCCCATAACTATGTCCCTAGTAGAGATAGGACCGAAATTCGGTCATATTCGAGAACCTTCATTTTGTTGCCAAGTTAGTTTCCAAGGTTAGGGCATAGACTTGACTTCCTCCGATAGCTTGTAAGGACCTCTGTAAATCTCTCTTTCCAACCATAAGACTAATATGGCAGGAAAGCGACATTACAGTTTTGTAACAGTATCTACAATTTGAGTGTAAATGCCATATATTCAAAATTTAATCTATTAAGCCCACTGCGTTCTTGAGATAAGTGCTCACATACACACGGACAAGTAGAAAAACAAATATAATTCTATAATTTCTTTTGAATCATCAGAGAATATTAATTCTTTTTGATATAAAGTAGATTCGATATACTGATTTCAACTTTACTTAGTCAAATCTGAACATTATCTTTCCTATCCACAATCTCACTTTCTACATAAATTCCTCTTTTTCATGCTAACCTAACTATTTTTAAGCTAGGAAAGAGAAAACAGAAAGAAAAGAAAAGAAAGGAATTGTCATTACGTTGGTACACGGACAAAATTCAAGAGGAATTACACTTAATTCAGATATAAAAGGTGTTCATCAACGACGGATTTCTTTAACTTTATCTAAAAGTCTGCGCGCTTTCTTTAATTTAATTTTGGCGCCATTTTCTCTTCTTCCCCATTCTAGGGCAGTGTTTTTGAAACGTTAACTTAATTACACTGAAAATCTTAATTTAATTAGCATTCTTATTTCCATTCTTAAGGAGAAAGTTTTCTTTTGAAGGAAGTTTCACTTCTTTTCCTCTGCATTCAGGAATGTTATTTCTACATAAAAGTGAAGGACATTTTCCTGCTGTATTATTCTAACTGAGACTTGTTTTAATTTCTTGCGAAAATTTAGTTTGAAAAAGTTAATATCTCCGAAATTTTATCAAGAACGTTATCATAAAGAATGAAAATAAAAGTACGAGGAAAAGAAGGAAGTTCTGCCATTTATTTCAAAATTAAATGTTCAAATTAAATTATTCCTCGCACAATCTCAGTTGCTACATAGCTATCGCGAATTATTTCCTCCAAATTTAAAACAAAATGTTTTGCACGAGATGTCTAAATAAGAATTTGTTCTAGTTTCTTATGAACATTGGTTTGTTCCTGGCTTTTCATATGTACCTTAAATTATTCAAGAAAGAATGAGGTGATAAAATAATATTATTTCCCGAATTATTTTGGAAGCATGCAAGAATATTAATAACTTACAGTCCTGTGAATTTCGTTTCACGAATAAGAAAATCGGTCTTGTTCCCTTCCCGATTTTCTCATATATTTTCATGTAGATACAGGGTGAACAAAAAGTCCGTAGAAACTTTAAAAATTCATAAAAACCGGAAAAATAACCGAAATAAAAAACGGTTTGCAGGGTTAGCATCGCTAGGTCACGGGAATTTTTTTAAGACAAGAAAAAAATAACTCAGAAAACAGCCGATAGATGGCAATGGCGTACACAAGTCAAAGAAAAGATACGCAAACAACGAACAGAATGCCACCAAAGGTTATCTTGCTAAAGCTAGCAGGGCAGGAAATACTGTCTGAAAAAATTAAGCGGTTAGCGATACAATTTTTTATTAAGCAAATCGCGACTCAACCCTTTTCTGCATTATTCCATACCCCTGATAGAATTTACTCACATCTGGTCGAAAAAGATGCAGAATCTCTCAGAATCACTTTTCGCAACCTCAATTGCATTCCAGACCATATAATATATCTTCCCATTTTTCCACACTCCAGCCCAAACGTATGTGAAATTTTTCTTAAAGACTTTTATTTTCAAAACAAAGAACTTCCTTCTTCAATAATCTCATCTGATTTCATTGAATGCATCCAAAGATTTTTCCCAAATCATTTTATCATCGCCACTGACGGGTCTAAATCTCACTGTTACACCTCCATTGCGGGTTTTTCTTGTTTACAGCAATTTTGTTATCGTATTCACCCTCTAAATTCTGTTTTTACTGCTGAAGTCTTAGCGATATGCCAAGCACTGGATGAACTCGTTGTTCCGGAAAAAGATATTTTAATCCTTTCAGACAGTTTTTCGGCTCTTTCGTCTCTGAAAAACATATCTTTCCACTCCCCAAAAGTCATTCAGCGTCTGGCTGCAAAAATCCATATTCGGAAAAATCTTAATCAAAACATTGCATTTTTGTGGATTCCTGGTCATTCTGGGGTTTCTTGGAATGAGAAGGCAGATTCTATTGCAAAGCAAGTATCAGACTTTTCACCCTATATAGATTGGATTGCCTCAGAAGACATTTTTTCCCACCTTAAAAAAGCAATCATTCCAAATAACTGAAGAAAACTACCATAAAAGTAAATATCAATTATTGATCGGAAACATCCCGGACATTCTAACCATTTCTAA
>BGPR01038997.1:0-14474 GCA_013235015.1 Araneus ventricosus | reverse complement strand
CTTTACCTGCAGCAATTTGATGCACTTAATTGTTATGCACTTATTGTTTGATGATTCACTGACTTGATATATTTATGAGCATACTTTGCACTATTTATCCTCCTTGGTACATGGAGGTGAAACAACTTTCCTCCCTCCCCCCCGCAGATCGTATTCGTGGGATAATCTAATCACAGCGTATATTATGTTACAATACTTTTGTATTATGCAATTTTTGATTGCTAAATTGATAGCTAAGATTCCAAGGATGCGGATCCAAAGGTCGTGTTTGATGTTACACTGACTTGATATATTTATGAGCATACTTTGCACTATTTATTCCGATTCTTTCTATACTACATTTTAAATATGCATTATAATCTTAATGGGAGATTAACTTTATTTAAGTGCATCAAATTGCTGCAGGCAAAGGATTAAGATTAACGGTAGGAATCATTAAACATTAAAAAAAATGCAAAATATTCAGGTGTTAATATGTTATGTAACAAATGTGGTAGGGGAGATTGGGCTAAAACCTTGTTCTCTCGATTCTGGCGCTATTACTTTTCCTATCTAGTAGACAGATGCTGAATTACACTCTTTTAGTCAAGAAAAAGGAACAGTCATAGTGGCGTGTTGTAACTGTTGAATTCACTGCATCTGTGAAGGTTTATTTGTTTTAAGACGGCAACTCTTTAATGTACGTTTGATTTTAAACTGTCCTTATTTAAAAATCAGTACAGTCATAAAAACTATATTTAATACAGCTTATTATGCGTTTACTAAGGATTTATACCTTATCAAGTAATACGGATTTACTCCAATGATTGCGCGGTTCTATCTCGTTTTCTATAGCTCCAAGTGGCTATAGAGGGCCTAGGCCTCTATAGCCACTAGGCCCGGGACAGTCAGTATTTATGATTCCTCCTATTAAGACTTTAAAAACACATCAGACGCTGATTGTTTATATTTTAATGATGTACTTTCTAATTGAAATAAAGAAGGGATAATCCAATGTAAAAACTGTGTTAGCTGTGCCCATAGCTGCAGTAGCGTGGAGGAAGAAGACGAAGACTCATATTTACGGATGCTACTATGGTTTGGATTGAGGTCGCTTTTCATTGGTTCTCAGCGTCACGTGACTTCGCTTGCTTTTGAATGATGTCATAGGATCGCGCTTAGTTTGGATTTCGATTTTTGTCTGAGCTATTGTATCATGGAGAAACCAAAATTATCTTTTAATTACGTTTATTTGGATATTTCTAAAGGGAATGATGAATTCAAAATAAAAATGATTTTGGTTTCTCCATGATACGATAGCTAAGACAAAAATCGAAATCCAAACTAAGCGCGCTCCTATGACATCATTCAGAAGCAAGAGAAGTCACGTGACGCTGAGAGCCAGTGAAAAGCGACCTCGATCCAAACTGTAGTAGGATCCGTAAATATGCGAAGAAGACAACTGCTTTACATGTGAATTGTGTAACTAATGTTCTTAAATTGTCATTTAAAGTAAAAATAATTTCAACTTTTCAACTGAAAATCGAGTACTCCTAATTTCCCGTAACGTTAACATGTGTACCCGGTTTTACCTTTTAGTTTGAGTAGTTTGAACTAATCATTGATAAAAAAAATAATGATACTGTGACCTTCCCAGAAAGGAAATACTGAAAAAGTATATAAACAATGAATATTTTAATAAAATTTGACAAGTTCCATGTCGTGTATTTCAGCTCTAACAGGTCTTCGGACCTTAGATACCCGGTTTTACCCCACTATCCCCTATTTATATAGGGTTTAAACCTATTAGTCGATTGTACAATTTTATGTGAGAAGGAAAATGCATTGAAACTCACATTGCTATACAACAGAAAAGTGTAAACAATTTCTTACCAATCCAATAGACTCCATCTGTGTTTAACTCTGTAGCCCCAGGCTCAGAGGTATTGCTGATGGGGGGATTGTCATCCATAGTTAAAGTACCAAATCTCATGTTTCTGAAATAAAAATATGTTTCTCTTTAAGACAGTACATCATTACAAAATTTAAAAAATAAAACTTATTGACCGTGTTTCATTAAATAGAATTTAAATCTTTCGAGTGATAAGAAATTGTTCAAGACAGAAAACTGTATGAATTAAGTTTATAACTCTTCGGGTAATATTTTTGTTTGAAACGGAAATCTAGCTTTTATGTATATGAAAAATTCATATTATGAAGTGTAACTTAATTTTTTCGAACAAAACAGAATTTTTTATGAAGAAAATTTTTTTTACCAATTAATAAATCCTTGGTAATTAAATTTAAGCATTATTTTTATTTGCTAATTCACTCAAAATTAATGGAAAATCTGAAAGGTGGATAAAGTCCTTAAAAATTCATTTAAGCCTTGAAACATTTGAGAAGAAAAAGACGTTTATGAAGCTATTTCCGTAAAACACTTGATGTCTAATGTTGATGAATAAACGTTGCAGAAACAGCATTCAAACGCCCTGAGCCAAATATCAATCATTCAGAACAATATGAGTAAAATATAAGACATATTTTGGAATTAACTATGAATTAATTCACATAGTCAAAAGAGATAATGTAAATGACTATATCTTTGGAAATTGAAATTTAACATGCTTTACACCTCCTTTGGCATCCACTTATGTCGGTGCCAGAAGTGAATACTTCCTGTGTGCACTTCTGGTTTTTGTGTGCAGCTGGAATCGCATTAATATAAAAGATTGAGTGACTGTACTCAATAATTCTACCTCAGTAGAGTACCAAAAAATCGCATCATATTATTGTTCTTACAAAGATATTAACCTGCCACCTTGATAAGATATTCTGCCAAATGATATTGTTGAGGTAACATCGGAAGTTATTAGAGGGAGTTCTTTACTATACCATATGTGTCATAATCTGCAATTTCGTAAATCGTACTTTCTTGATAAACTTGACGTCAAGTAAAAGGCAACTCCAGGTGTTAACATAGCAATTCCACTTGGTATACTACTTTACGAAGATTGCTGGTCAGTTATCTGCAAGCCCATGCCTTTGTTCAGATTTGTTGGCTCTTTAGAGATCAAGGGACTTTGCTAAAAGGCCAATGTAAAATTGTCAATGCCTGAACTTTGTTTTATAGGGAAAAAAACTAGATCGTATACATAGGGTTACCATATTTTTTTTAGTTGCAGTCTGAACACATCGGACGAGAGGGGGGTTGAAAGGTCTTGGAGGGATCAAATTATAGTAAAAAATTCGAAATGCTGTCTACTACCCTCTTTCGTAATACTAAAACGAGGTTGAGGAAGTGAAAAAAATTTAGGACCTCAGGAATGCAAAGAATATGTAATTTTTATTAATGCTTAGTAATTCAAAATTATAGTAATGAAAAATAGAATTATAAAAATACCGCCAAAGCTTTAAATTTTCAGTTTGAACTGGATTCTGGGTAAGGGGGGCTGACCCTTTTTCTTATCAATAATGGATGTAAACAGTGTAAACAATGATATTCCTTTCACAGGCGGAGTGACGTCAGAGTTTCTAAATTACAGCCAAATATCTGTCTCTCCGCATTCACTGGCTGAAATCCGGACATTTTGAAGATCCGGACACTAGTCAGGGCGTGGACTCCGTATTCACTGGTTGAAATCTGGACACTACTCCGGACGTGGACTCCGCATTCACTGGCTGAAATCCGGACGTATGATAACCCTACGTATACATCATTTTATTTCAAAATTCTGAATTGTAAAGGAAAATCAAGAGTATGTTACCTTTCTATTAATGCTGTGTGCCACCTCGAGTCATCGACTCTGTGAAGGCTAGTTATTAGGAGTGGCTCCTTCTGTTTACCAAGATTAAAACTCAGTTGGGCGTAACCCTTGCTGATGGCCAGGGCCAAGTAGTCGCCTCGAATTGTTGCTCCTTTATTCGTCCACAGGAGCAACCCTTTGTGATGGCTCGTGCGGAAAGTTACTTCAATGTTGGTCTCACGCTGACCTTCGGATCTGTAAGCAACAGAAAAACCATTGAGAAGCTGCACGGTATACCATTAAACATTTGGATTTATAATGGAAACTGTTTTCCTACAGCTCAAATGTCACTATTGCGAAGAAAAATAAGGGGGAAAATCAATGTGCATCTTCTGTTTTGATTTTTTTTTCAAAACTTTTTCGTGTCATTGTGGGCGTTTTTTTTCATTTTGTTGAAGTCCTGATTCCACGGTCAACGCCGTGTGCGTACTGCTAGTTTATACTAAAACAATACCCTCTGTTATTGTCTTTTCATTTATAATGAATAGCTGCATAAAAAATAAAATTTTATGATTTGTATTTTATCTAAATTTTGATTAGAAAAAAAGCATCTAATGAATGGCTGAGTATCAAATTTTGTTTGATATCCAAAAAAAACGCTAATTTACAAAAAGGATTATTAATAGGAGCACATAAATTAGTTTTATGATCAGTGTGTTGTTAATTACTTCTTTTCAGATACGAAAAGTATTTTTCATAAAAAATATGAAACACATTCGCCGCTTGTTGTAATGAAATGTCTAGACCAGTATATATTAAGGGTACCGTCTTATATTCTGTCAGTGAAAAGACAATTTTCAGTAGAATTTCAATACATCGCTTGTTTTCGAAATTGTTGAGATATGGCATGAGGATATATGATATGAAAGCTGTTCGGGCACACTTCTTCGAATGGAACATCAAAGACCTAGTGAAGAAACTATCAGACGAGGAATTTCTGTAAGGCAATAAATTTTGCACTCTACAGGTTTCAATTTCATTAGAATTCCAGGAAAATTCCTGTTCTTGAAATTCTGCGATGAAATGATTGAGAATCGGAAAGTCAAAGGTTTTGAAAACCTGTGCATCGCCTCCGAGTTTTTTAAAGGTGAATATATAAAGTATTATCATTTTGGAGACAAGATATTTATCTTTTTCGGAGATAAGGTTTTCAAAACCTGTGCATCGACCCCGAGTTTTCTTAAAGGTGAATATATAAAGTATTATCATTTTGGAGACAAGATATTGTTTTTGATCTTTTTCGGATATAAGGTTTTGAAAACCTGTACATCGACCCCCAGTTTTCTTAAAGGTGAATATATAAAGTATTATCATTTTGGATAAGATATTGATTTTGATCTCTTTTGGAGATAAGTCTTGATTGCCATGCAGCATGAAAAATATTCAACAAAGATAAATTAAATACTACATAGAGAGATAAATTCTCAAACACATATAAGTTATTTTTATTTACCACATGAAAGTTTACGAGTATATATAGATATTATATAGTATAGTGTACAGGGTGTCCACACTTATCGTGGTCCAATAGCTAATTTCTAAACCGTTAGAGAAAGACATATAGCTCCAATTGGAAAATGCTTAAAAAAAGGGGAAGAAATATATTTCATGTTTTCTGAGTCGCTAAATATGTTTCTGAAAAAGATACGAAATCTAACTTCTTATACGGTCCCCCGGTCCTATCAGCCACATTTATTAAAATACTTTTGACACTCTGACATCTTAAACAAAAAAAGTCCCACTCTTCTGTGACTAAAATAGAGCGAGTTATGAATCTTTGAATTTCATGATTTTTAACCAATCGACGGCCTCGTCGAGCAAGTTCTGCGCATTTATTGGCGGACCGTCTTCAAGACGGCTATTGAAATGGTGTAAAGTGGTCTAAGTCAGCGCTAATCAAAGCTCCATAACTCGGTCAGTTTTAGTCGCAGAAGAGTAGGACTTTTTTGTTTAAAATTTTAGAGTGTCAAAAATATTCTACTAAATCTGATTGATAGGGCCAGGAGGCTGTATAAAAAGTTAGATTTCGTAACTTTTTCAGAAATATATTTATTCACTCAAGAAATATATATATATATTATAATTCTTCCCTTCATTTAAAGTATTTTTTCAATTGGAACTATATGTCTATCTGTAACGGTTTAGAAATAAGCTATTGGACCACGACAAGTGTGGACACCCTGTATATTGCACAAATATAGTAATTCTTTACGGATTGCAATATAGTTTGATTTATTTTGGCTAGTATGAACGCTAACTAGCCAACAGAGAGCTTGTATTCATTACTTTTATTAATTTATTTTTTTGAAACACCTAATGACAACTTATTACTTCTAGCATAAGAGTTATGAATCTAATGACTTCGGAATTTATTGATAATAAACCAGGAGGCATTATATCATCCTGGGAAAATCAGCGGCAGTAGTATAGGGTTATATTTTTACTTGATGAATGATTGCTATTCAGAAATATGACCCATTCTTTCTGAATTTTTCGTTGTTCTATCGGCAAATCGTTACACATTCAGATGTTCCATTTATTACTGGAGGATTTATAATTCAACCGTTTATATCTTGTCGTAAGAATTGGAATAATTCGTTTGATATTTTCATCCATATGCAGCTATTTTTTCAAAAGAAATAAACAGAAGAATTTAATGAAAATGATTTTTTCAACGGAAACCAGGTTTGGATTTATCGTTCAAAACTGTTTATATCTTGTCGTAAGAATTGGAATAATTCGTTTGATATTTTTCATCCATATGCAGCTATTTTTTCAAAACAAATAAACAGAAGTGTTTAATGAAAATGATTTTTCATCAGAAAACTAGGTGATTCTTTTTGAAATTCATCAATAGTTATTATGTAGAACTTTTCTTCTTCAGAAGAATAGTTTTTCCGTCACTTTCCATTTGATATTGAGCAAGTGGACACTATCATCAGTCTTTCAATCTGTCAAAAAGGAAATTGATATATCAATCATATCAGTGAGATGATGTATGGGCTTTCAGATGCTCGGAATCGAGTTGATCTCCGAGTTTCATCTGAACTTCTTATCATGCATGAGTTTCAGTCTGAAGAGTCGAGTTGAAGGGAAAAAAATTCAAACTCGAGATAGGATACGATTTATTAAAATGTTTCCTATGATCTTTAAACATGCATCATTTGGTTAAGCAACAAAAATCAGCCGGAGTGTTTTTCGCTCCACTTTTTCGATAATTTACAAAATGTAGCTTTTTGCATTGAATTTGTTGCATGATGAAGAAAAGCGAATATGTATTTTGGACGTCCTCCCGTTGAAAGATGTCCAAAATTAAATTCATATCTACAATTTTGGAGTTAAAATAAAATACATTTCATTTATATAGCTTCTTGCATTCTTCAGTTATTGCTTTCACATACACACAAATAGATAGATGGACAACTTCCCTGATAAATGTTCTTCTAAAATTACATCATTTAATTTATCTAGCTTCTTGCGCTCTTCAGTTATTGCTTTCACATACACACAAATAGATGGACAGACAATTTCCCTGATAAGTATTCGTCTAAAATTTCATACAGACCAACAATTTTGTTGTAAACACCATACACCAAATTTCAATCGTTTAGGTCTTTTAGTTTTTGAGTTATTGTGTTCACAAATGTAAATAGACAATTTTATTTTTGTTGTTGTTGTTTCAGGTAGGTCGAAATCATGGAGATTTATCAAAATCTAAAGGTCAAATTTTTTTACAGTTAAGATCATTTGTTTTTGCATACTTTGTATGCTGATGTGGGGAAATAGGAAATCCCCTCCACTACGCAACGAGATGCCCACTTACTTTATCCTATCACCACAAGGAACCAAGCCCACAATTCATAGTCCATTGGTGGAAGAGCGCCCTCTCCAACAAACTCTCAGAGGCCGCGGTGGCCTAGTGGTAAGGTCTCGACCTCGGAACCGGAGGGTCGCGGGTTCGAAACCGAATTCCACTGAAGTTTGGAGAGGGGGGTGCCAGCTCAGGTGTCGTCCTCGTCATCTGACCGCGGTTCAAAATTAGGGACTAACCTAGCCAACAAACTCTCAAGACGAAATATAGATCATTTTATCACATTCCTAGCGACTAACGAAGACCTAATTAAAAGTCAAAATACAGCACCGTCACATACTCCAGCCTAGAAATAGATACTTTCAAAGGTCCCCTCCCGGAACCAGAAATTCGATGAATACCCAGTTCATCAGCAGAGCACACTAGCTTAAGAACAGCAACCAGTCACCACTAAATCTTCCGTAATTCATTCGAAAAATTCACCCTTCACATCACTGCCAACCATGGAGTAACAATTCCGGCGATCTCTCAGTACAAATAACAAGACAGAACAAAAAACCAGTCCCACGATTTTTAGGATGGTTGCGACAATAATTATCAATTTAACCATTACCAATTCTTCTTTATCGTCGCGTCCAACAACACTAACTGTCCCGAGAGAAATCATAGAGCTGCAACTGTATGAAACAATGTAACTGAAGGAAACTTTGCACTTTCACTGCACTCGCATGATAATTCCTCTCGTATATATTTTGTATTATACTCGGATTGTAACCCTCTATGAACTTTTCATTATATTCTTCTTTGTACATCATTCATAGTGGCCAAACCTCCTCCAGTTGGTGTGGCGTGGAAGTTTGGAGAGGGGGTGGCAGCTCAGGTGTCGTCCTCGTCATCTGACCATGGTTCAAAATGACCGTCCCAAAATAAATCGTGTTGCTTCAAAACGGGACGCTAATATAACAAAACTAAACTCGTGAAGTGAAAGTGTTTTGTCACTGGGCAGAGTGTTGCGTAGTGGTTTGGATCATCTTTAGCACCGCAAACGCATCGATCGTGTGAACATAAACCGAACCTGTGGAGATAGGTCATGAACGGCCCATGTCCTGTGATGTATTGGTTGGTTCTTGAATTGAATCTGAACAGCTACAAATTATGTTCAACAATGCATGTCCCGGATAAAGCGATTTCATATTAAGTAGAACGTATTCCTCCTCCCCCTCCGTGTTTTCACTAAAGTCAACTGTCTGATAGCTTCTTAAATAAAAGTCTGACCTCAGGATAAACTAAGGTTATTTCGACAGCAAGTATGGAAGAACTGTGCACTCCAGGCTGGAATAAATTCACTTTTTTCTTTCACTATTTTGTTAGAAGGAACTATACACTATTTAAATAGGAGCTATATACATATGTACAATTACGATTCACGTTCAAGAATACTGATAATTACTGAGTAGGAGTTCACCTCGAGAACTCCTACGAAAATGTGCACACTCTGTGCGGAAACCCAATCTCATTAATGGCGCCTACCACCTCGTCTCCCGCTCAACCGTTTCTTCCACTCTTCACTTCACATCTTTTGGCTGAGAGCCGGAACAGTTACGTGGAGGTTAGTGGCATGAGAAAGTATTTCAGCACCAAAAATAAATCGAGTGGCCAATTGAAGTTCACAAGGAAAAGAAAATATATTTTAGGTCACGGAATGTAGACTCCTTCCGGATTTGCAGATTTGTTAAAATGAATATAAATATTTTAAAGAAATTCGCAAAATTTGAAGTAAAAGTTTTGTCACGAAAAAAAAAATCTATGCAAAAGAGGGAAAGACAGGAAACATAATACTTGTTTTTAAAAATGTTAAAAAATTCTGAAATTTTTCCTTACATTATGAATAAACAATATATCCAAAACAAGATATTACATAATAATCTATGAGAACATTTTGAATAAATTTAAGTATAATTTTACACTGGAGATAGCGAACGAAATTTGTTGCGCATTTTATTTCCTTTGATGTTGGATTTATGAATTTTTTTTAAAGATGATTTGCCTCTTTCTGTGTTTTCGTTGAGCAATTACATTTTACAAATTTAGAAAGAGTGAAAAGAAAACACAAGCAGGGTGAAATTTGACCATAACTTCAGATTAATTAAATATTAAAGATTGTATACAGGGTTAGCCTAAATGATTCATCGGGTTACAAAACACTGTGTATTGAGAGGTATATGACCTATAAAGACGGGTAATACATGACGAGATGCATACACTCCCCAAGTGTCGTGTTGCAGTCTTTTTGAAATGAAGAACACCAGATTTTAGAAAAATAATTCTATTTCGGACAAAGGCACACACAAGACGAACAACACACATAAACGTTACAGTGCGGTACGTTCCACCTCAAAAAGCCAGAGCTATTCCAAAAAAAAAAAAAAAAAAAAAAACGACCGCAACTAGGCCTGTCTCACCTCGCTTCTCGAGGTCGTCACCCAAACTGACTCGTTTACAGAAAGCAACCCTAGACTAGCAAGGAGTTGCGCCATGCGTCCGATCAACCATCGCCAACAGTAGCCAAACATTACACCAAGTTTAAAAGCCTGGCTCGCGTGCTCGCTAGATGGCAGGCCTGTAGCGGTATTGCACAAGATGACAGCAAAGCACACATCGCTGGTTAGGGCGCGCTTGTCTGGATGATGTCCCTCTGTTGCCATGGCCCTCCAGGTCGCTAGATCTCACGCCATGTGATTTCTTCCTGTGGGGTTATGTGAAGAACAAAGTTTACGTATCCCCAATGCCAACAATGCTACAAGCACTGCGTGAACGCATCACTGCTGCTGTGACAGACATTGATGGAAACATGCTATTGCACGTCTGGACGGAACTGGATTACCATTGGGATGTGTGCCGGGTGACCAAGGGCGCACACATTGAAAATTTGTAGCATATACCAGAAATTTGGTGAGTGTATGCATCTTTTCATGTATCATCTGTCTGTACGTCGTATACTTGTAAATAAACAATCCTTTGAAATCCGATGAATCATTTAGGATAATCCTGTATTTTAAACCGACAAATAATATTATATTAAATACTTTTTGAATAAATGTGTTATTTACTCTCTAACCACTTATAAATTAAAAATAGTATCGAATTGCGAAGACAATAGCAAATCAGATGTCGATACTTTTTCACTTATTAGACATTTTCACACATTCAGTGTTCACACAAAAGAGGAGACATTTGGTAAATTATTTTATAACTAAATGCTTCGATTAACTCCTCTGGAACAAAATACTTACTTTGTACCTTGCTTGTTAGAGAAACTTAAGAAATCACTTCCTCCAAAAGCGACGGGACGTTCTAAATCTTCTTTAGCGATTCCTACAGAAGATAAACAATATTAAATTACATTCTTCAAAACCCTAATGGATGTGGAGTTGACGTGTTTGATGCATTCCACTTATTTAAGACATTTGCCCATGCACTTCGCTTCAGTTTTTTTCAAATTACTCTGTAAATTAATCCATCTGATTCAAAATCAAATAATTATATATATATTTTTAAAAAATACTTGGTTTTGAATTCAGTGATAAACAACGTAGATAAAATTTCTCCATCAGAAAATATCTTATTTCTAATTACATTCTTATTTCAATAAACTTTTTCTTCGTATCATTCCAAATAGCGCCGTGAATTATTTAAAATGCAAGCTAATGATTACTTCTTTTTCCTTTTCTTGCAGTACCTTTCGAAAGAAACTTTGCGAAACAATTCAGACGGAGGAAAATTAATATCTACAACTCAATTAGTTTTTAGATAATCCTTTATACTTTTTGCCGAGACTTCTGCAAATATGCACAAAAGGATTACGCAGGCATTAATTAAATTTCATTTTATTTCGAAATCTCGCAAAGACATGTTCTACTGAAATAATTCTGTACTATGTGAAATATGCGTGTTTTTTTACAGCGTTTATTGAATCGCGTTCCATTCCTCTTACAGAAGTGTTAAACTCCTTAACCATTTTAGTTACAACAATAGGCTGGCAAAGGTTTGAAATTAAATAAATGATAAATCGTTAAAACACTAACTGGGACGTTGTGATATAAAAGGTAAAAATCGATCAATGTCAAAATATACTTTGCGGTTTAAAAGTTTGAATAAAAATATTAAAATTAATTAAATGATGAATCATTAAATCTTGAAGTGGTATGCAGTGATAGAGAAGGTGGAAATCGACTACTGTCACGATAATGTTGACGAATAACTAATAATATGTGAGTTAGTTGACTGTGTTGACAAAACTTTATTAAGAACACCATTACACAAATCGTAAAGCATCGTTCATACGTTTCTCATTTCTACATCGTTTCATCACAGTCCATTATTAGACGTTATAATGATAAAGTAGGTCATTTATGCGACACGAAAAAAAGCAAATACAGTAGACTCTCGATTAACCGGGATGGTTGGGAAATGCTTCGTCCCGGATAAGCGAATATCCCGGATAAACCAATTTATGCAAATTTTGATGAAAAATTTTGGAAAAATGATAGACAATGTAAAATTATTATAAAGAAGACATTAACAGTTTTATTAATAGAAAAGAAAAAGAATTAACAAGAAATTTTAATGTCATTTAGATTTACAATTCGTACAATTAAAAAGAAAAACAGAGATGTAGTTTACCTCGCTGTTTTGTGAAGAATGAAATGATAGAAGTCTGTTTTTGTTTTTCATTTACTCTTCGACGAATTATACTACTCAAATTTCTCTATCATTTTTTCTGCAGGTGTGCTTTTATCTTCTTGCTCCAAGTAATTAAGCAACGCCTCAGTGTGTACTAATGCGTCACCGTGATTTCATTTTTGATGAGTTACAAGATTTTCCTGATAACTTTCAGGACATTCTTCGAAATTCCTTGTTTCTTCTGAACCACAAGTTACACGGGACACAATATCATCGTCACTTAAAACTTCGCAACATTCCAATGTCTAAACTTCGTTAATCTATTGTTCCACTGCTTCTTCAGCCACATTTTCAGAACAGTCTAATTGGAGTCTGAATGGACTCAAGGTCAGCTGGACGAGTCCAATACAATAGGAAAGGTTGAGAAGAATGCGGTCTTCCCGCACTTTCCAACGGCCACAATTTGCGCTTCCTTTTTTTTGGGGTCGTCCCGGATAATCCGATCCCGGTTAATCGAGAGTCTACTGTATTCGATTATATGTCATTTTCCCTCTTCCGAAAATTAGCAAATTTACAAAATTTACTTAATATTGCTCCATTCCTATTATTTTAAGATTTTTAATTAAAGATTTCTTAAATTAAGATTAAGATTTTTTTATTAAACGATTACCTGCATGCACATAAATCGTATAAAATAATAAATGTATAATTAGTACTCAAGATATGCAATAAAGGAATGATTTTCTCATTTTTGCGATAAATGTTTATTTTAAAATTTAATTATTGCTTTCAATACTATGTAGTAATATAATACACTAGCACTATCTTAAAAAACTTAAAAATTACTACTTTTGAATAAATTGACTTTAGCAGCATTATATTAGAAGCAATCAAGTTGTTTATTAAGCTTTCGCTTACGCGACTTTTCATTTATTTGCGCGTCGTTTTAAGTCAATCCCTTGAAAGATGTATAAACGACGCTTTACAGTAGTTTAAGATATTCATTAGGGTGGATCGAAAAGTGTAGGCAAAATTTTTTGGGCGGAAATTACTTTTGGCGCGGAAAGTTGTCTTAAATATATTATTTTATATAATTATTGTACATAATATTAATATATTATTTTATATTTATTTATTATTATATATATTTATTATTTTATATAATATTTTATTGGTTTTAATTAAGTATATTATTTATATATTTTTATTGAAATCCATTTATATCTTGTGGTGCCCCAAGCTCCCAAAAATAGTTAAAAATTGAAATTTTTATGAAAATGTAATTTTTTTTTTCGAAATTACTTTTGGCGCGGGGCGGGAAAGTTGTGTCTTAGGTATATTAGTTTACATATATTTTTTTATTGAAATCCATTCATATCTTCCAGTGGCCCAAAAATAGTTGACATTTTTTTGGAAATTTATAAAAAAATATTTTCAAAATTCCCTTTAGAGCCGGGTGAAAAAGATTTGTTTTCGGTATATGAGTTGACGTTTTTTTTATTATTATCCAAATTCATTCATATCTTCTGGTGGTCCAAGCGCCCCAAAAATATTTAAAAATTGACATTTTTAAGATTTAGACTCATTCAAACAAGAAGGAATAAAAGAACGCTTTTGCCAAAGTTTCCCCTGTAGCGATGCGTTTTTGTTTAGGAAAAGTCGAGATTGTGGCGTAGATTATCTTTGTCTTCGAAATAAAGTAAAATTGTGTTAGTTTTTAAAATATAAAAAAGAAGAATAGTCAGTTGTGGGTCACTGAATAATATTATATAAACAAAAATAATTATATTCATTTATTAATAAATAATTTTCATTCTCTCCTGCATGTTTTCCCCTGTAAAATCGTTCATTTAAGGCACTTTTTAAAAATTTTTAATTCAAAATTTCCATAACAATCGTTTTTCTGCAAATATTTAAGTTTCTTGTGGCACCGGAGGAAATTAAGTAAAGTTGGAAAAAAAATTGCATGTTTGCTAGTACACTTAAAAGACAACTTTTGCACAACAAGTCGATTATTCTATCCACACTTTGAATTTTCGATCCACCCTAATGTTCATGCCTTTATGAATTTCTTGTATAAAAATGGGGCTTTAAGACTCACCTTGATGAATTTATTATATAAAAATGGGGCTTTAAGACTCACTTTGGTGAATTTCTTATATAAAAATGGGGCTTTAAGACTCACCTTGGTGAAT
>BGPR01038996.1:0-14474 GCA_013235015.1 Araneus ventricosus | reverse complement strand
ATCATTAAAATTTAATCTGCCGATTGAAATGTTTTTATTTTAACCAAAATGATGTCACACTTGTTACCCCTCCTCCCTTATCACAAACTGCTCTCAATTCTACCTCCCTCTCTAAGCATGACATTATCATTCTAGACGGCCCTCTGTGATTTTCTCTTCTATGCTGCAGTGAAAATCGAAATCTCCTAGTTGAAAATATAAACCATTTGGTTAATTATAAACTTTTCGAGGAGAGTTACAAAAGCAAGAGTGTGTGCTCTCAATCCCAGATGCGAAACTCTTGCTGGAAAGAGCAACTCTACAGTGAAAATTTGGAAACTTCCTAGTTAAATATAAACTACTTAGCATTATGTAACCCTTCGGGAGGAGAGTTAATAAAGAGTGCAGTAGCTTCTCAATCCTACAGTGAAATCCTATGAAACTTAAGCAGTGAAACCACAGTGAAAAAAATCCTAGAGGAAATCCTAAGAAAAAATCCTAAGTGAAAATCGAAACCTAGTTGAAAAATATAAACTATTTATATTATAACCTTTTCGAGGAGAGTTAATAAAAGAAGAGTGTAAAACGCTTCTCAATCCTAGAGTGAAATCCTACAGTGAGCAATCCTACAGTGAAAATCGGAAACTTGGTTGAAAAAACATAAACCATTTACATTATAAACTTTCGAGGAGAGAGTTAATAAAAGAGTGTAAAACGCTTCTCAACCTAGAGTGAAATCCCACAGTGAATGTCCTACAGTGAAAATCGGAAACTTCCCCAGTTGAAAAATAATATAAACCATTTATATTTATAACCTTCGAGGAGAGAGTTAATAAAAAAGAGGAAAACGCTAATCCCACATGAAAATCCTAGAGTGAAATCCTCACAGAAAAATCCCACAGTGAAAAATCCCAGATGGAAATCCTGGTGAGCAATCCTACAGTGAAACCCAAAACTTCCAGTTTGGAAAATATAAACTATTACATTATAAACTTTCGAGAGAGTTAATAAAAAGAAGAGCAAAATGCCTTCAATCCAGAGTGAATCCTACAGTGAGCAATCCTACAGAAAATCGGAAATGAAGGAAAAATATAACCATTTACATTATATAAACTTTCGATAGAGTTAATAAAAGAAGAGTGTAAAACGCTTCTCAATCCTAGAGTGAAATCCTACAGTGAGCAATCCCATGAAAATGGAACCTCCCAGGTTGAAAAATATAAACTATTATAAATCCCTTTCGAGAGTAATAAAAAAGAGTGAAAAACGCTTCTCAATCCTACAGTGAAAATCCTAGAGTGAAATCCTACAGTGAGCAATCCTACAGTGAAAATCCTAGAGTGAAATCCTACAGTGAGCAATCCTACAGTGAAAATCCTAGAGTGAAATCCTACAGTGAGCAATCCTACAGTGAAAATCGGAAACTTCCTAGTTGAAAAATATAAACTATTTATATTATAAGCTTTTCGAGGAGAGTAAATAAAAGAATAGTGAAAAGCGCTTCTCAATTTGCGCACAATACGAAATTGATAGGATCTCATCGTTCATTTTGACACTTAGTTCATTTTGCCGGTTGCCATGAAAGAAAATGCCGACATCCGAGACTGTAGCAGACGGGTTTTTCTTTCAAATGGGAGAGGCGTCTGCTTCCTCTCGTAGCCTCTGACCAGACTCTTTAAGTGGCGATCAATTCATCCAGATTTTCTGTCGATGTCCCAGTTTTGCTCATGGAGGGCTCAGTAGGGCATTTTGCCTTCTTTTTTCTTGCACATGAAGTATATACAGTAGAATTTGTCTTAAATGGCAACAATGGCGTTCTGAAAGCTTTATCATTAAAAAATGTCAGAAATATAAATAAGGCGTACGTCCAACACAAAGGACTTTCATGAATGGTGGTGGGTGTTTGAATTTGTTTTAAATTACTCTTTGTGAAATCTTTTTCCTCTTCTTAAGATGAGGGCATCTTGCTGTCACTCATTGCAGTGACGCCAATGAGGTAATACAGTAGAGTCTCCCAACAACGAAGTCTCCCTACGGCGAATTTCTCCCTCTAACGAAATTTTTAATCGGGATGTTAAATAACATTCAAAATATTCTTCATATAACGAAGTGGTTGTCTCCCTATAACGAATTTTTTCAGACCTTTATCTTTTCGATTTTTGTCATTTTTGGAGGAAGTTGCTAATTTCTGTGCAAACAAATCGCTCACACGTGCCTGTTTCTGGAACCACTCGCATTGTTCATTCCAGCGATAACACATAACAACAGAATGCTATGTGAAGGGTAATGCAGTTGTGGGGACCTGGGTTTCCACAGAGGGAGCAGCATTTCTACGGGTAAAGATTCCAAGAATAGGGGTGGGTGGAAACGGCAAATGGATGTGACAATACGCATTTTATGTTTATCCGTACTAGTACATATTATTCTCTAAATTGGTGAATTGTCTTCACTTTTGAGCATTTTATTTATACAATAAAAATTAGTATAATTTTAACAAATTTATAATAAATATTGCTTCATTTTTAATTGAAAGTCATAATTAAATATTTTTGAACTCATCGCACATACTAAAAGGTGTGTAACATTTACTTAAATAACTGCAAAAATCTCTGATCTCCGTATAATGAAATTTTCTCTACATCGAATTTTTCAACTGGAACCAAGCGATTTCGTTATAGGGAGATTCCACTGTATTTAACGAAAATGCAAATGTTGGCGAAATTCTGGCGACTGGCTTGATGAATTGTATCTCTTACGTGACAAATTTGGAAAGACAGGTCGAAGGACTGGAAGTATCTGTATCAATAATTTGAGATAAAAAAGATTTTCGTTAAAGTGGAAGCAAATATCTGTGTGATTTGATCCTGTCACCATCAGATGGCGCGGCGACGCTACCGATGCCATGGAACACTGGCGCAGCGACCGGGGGGCAAAGGGGTGTAGATGCCCCTGGTGCCAGTTTTAGGGAGCGCCATGGGATCAAAACATTACTGCAATTATTCTACTTTTTAGAACAAATTATAATGAAGTGCCGTAAAAATAACACCATGCTCCAAACGCTGTTGACGCTTTTTAACTACTGATGGAGACTCGTGTAAAAATAATATTCATATTATTCCACAGGTACCATTTAACTTGGCTACGCCACTGGCAATGCCGACCAAACGTTAATGCGTCTATGTCACTTTTTAGTCAAATGCAATGAGGGGGAGAAAAAAATATTCGGCAAAGGGCGCCTTTACACCACCTAAACCACTGATGATGAAGGAGCGGGAAAATCATAACTAATGCTCCTTAAACATCGATAGTTCAACTATCGATAGTGACGCCGATAGTTTTCCCAAACTATCGACTGAACTATCGATAGTATAAATAGTTTCAAAACTATCGATACTCTCGATAGTTTTCTCCCCTGTGATACTATCGATAGGTGTTCTTCCAGTCGATAGCTTAGAAACTATCGATTGTTCTAATCGATTGTTTCAGTCGATAGTTTCAAAACTATCGACTGAAAAAATCGACTGGAATTATCGATAGTGTCGATAGTTTCTAAACTATCGACTGAAACGATCGATTGGAACAATCGATAGTTTCTAAATTATCGACTGGAAGAACACCTATCGATAGTATCGCAGGGGAGAAAACTATCGATAGTTTTGAAACTATTGATATTATCGGTAGTTCAGTCGATAGTTTGGGAAAACTATCGGCGTCACTATCGATAGTTGAACTATCGATGTTTAAGGAACAATAGTTACAGTATTATACAATAGTCTATTATCCGTGCGCGGATTATCTGGTTTGCGGATTATTCGTGCTCATTCCGGACTCACAAAAAAATTTTAAGAAAAACATTTTCACGCTTATCATGCATGGAAAATCGATGTTGATGTTCGATCGAGAGATTCATTCCGCGAAACTAGTGAGCCGTGACGGCGGAGGCTAAAGAATAGATTTTTTTTCTTCTTCCACGTGCTATGTTACCGGTTCAACCGCTAATTTTCCGAGAAATGAATCATCCACCTCCTACTAGCTCATTCTCGTACGAACGCGCTTCTCCCTAATACGTCATTCTTTAACTTCTTCGTCTTCTCTCACTTTCGCACGTGTTCCTTTAGTTTTTGCGTCTTGTTTATCGTCAGTTAGTAACGTGAAATTTTTTGCTGGTAAAAATGAGTGGTGTGAAACGGAAACGAAACGTTTTCAATGTTAAACAAAAATTAGAAATCCTTCAAAAACTTGATAATGGAGAATCAGCTAGTACTGATGCAGAAGATGTACTAAATGAGGGAAATACAATTTCTCATTCTGCTGCTCTACAATCTGTGGAAACTTTGTTAGATTATATGGGACAAAGAGGATTTGATTCCGGTGTCATTACTACGGTTCGTAAAACATGTGTCGATGTACGACAAGAGATGAACAAACAGTAGAAGCAAAGTCGCATAGCAGATTTTTTAAAGCATTAAATGCTAAAAGGAAAATTCCTGGTTTGATGTTATACACCATGCAAATGTAAGTAATTTTTATATTTTTGTACTGATGTTGATTTTTTCTTTAATAAAAAGGAATTTTCGGATTATCCGTGTTTCTCGATTGTCCGTGCGATCCCTCCCGGTGATTAACCCGGATAATCGGGAGTGCACTGTATTATGATTTTCTCGCTCCGTCATCATAATTCCAGTCGATTTTTTCCATCGATAGTTTTGAAACTATCGATAGATCCAGTAGATAGTTTTGAAACCATCGACTGAAAATGCACCTACCGATAGTATTGCCCGGTAGAAAACCATCGATGGCATCGATAATTTTGAGAAAGTCCATACTATCGATAGTTTCAGTCGATAGTTCCTAAACCCCGATACTATCGACGTGGCTTCGATAGTATCAATAGTCTCTCGGTGTTTAAGGAACACTAATATTATGACCCGGGTGCCACTTGCCTCGCTACGCCACTGCCAAGAAAAGCAAGAGATCAAAGATAGGCAGGCTCTCGAGTAGGGGAATCAATTATCTTTAGCTCCTGTGAAGGGGAGATCTAAGGAGTCCAGCAACTGACCACACGTAGGTGGTCAAGCACAAGCATTATCTCTGTAAACAGCCGAATGAAGGGATCTTATAGCAATGAAGACTCTCCGACATCTAAATATCACTTCTGTGAACATACACCATCACCAGTAAATTCTTCATCATCATCATTGTTCGTAATAGTATAACCAACGGGAGTGTTCTTCCCTAAACTTTCTCGTATACTTCCCCAAAAAGGTGCCGTTTCCCCGTCCCCCGCGCGTCTAAAAAAATTCGAACCTGTTGTTACCCAGAATCCAATGACTACCAGAAGGTTTTTCATTATAGTGATTGAAAACTATCTAGGCAAAGAATTTCAAAGAGATGCGTAAACATTTTCCTCTCTTACCGGCTCAAGGACAAACTGACGTAATTCGCTACCCTGTAATGAAATTCCGTTCCGTTCTTCCAGTACGCATGCGCGTGGAGATAGCGGATTCTCTTTAAAAGTAAATTATACAGGCCGACAGACAGTCAACCCTTTGACGGATTTGGCCCAAACTTTTATGCGGACCTACATTCATGATGATAAAACTGTGTACCAAATTTTATTCATCTAGCTATTCAAGTTTTTGAGTTATAGTGTTCACATGACCGCAGGCAGACAGATAGACAGACTTTCCGTTGACGGATTTTGTCCAAAATTTGAAAGAAACCTACAAATTATGTGTCAAGTTCACATACCAAATTTCAACTCTGTATCTCTAATAGTTTTCGAGTTATTGTGTTCACACACAGACATACAGACACACAGACAGACATAATTCCAAAATTGTGTTTTTCGGACTCAGGGAGGTCTGAAATGTGGAGATCCGTCAAAATCTCGAGTTCGAATTTTTTGACGATTACAATACTTTCTCTTTGTAGACTTCGTACACGAGAAAGTAATAAAGGGATACGTTCTTCAAGTGATTGTATTGGCGTTATTCAGATCCGTCACACTCACATGTCTAATAGCAAGTATTATGAAAGTGCAACACCGAAGTTAAATTGTGATTGGCGAAGGGTTTTGTTTAAATTTTCAGTAAGTAATTGTTGGCTAAAGGATATTAATTGTGCATTGAGAAGAATTGTAATTTTCAATGAATAGAAGTAATAATTTGGACGTTGTTACTGTTTCCCATTTTGTGCTAGTTGTACAACATGCATTGCTTGGCGAAGAAAATACTAAAACTCTTTAGCATTAAAAAATATTTTATTTTTCTGTGGAATAAGACATTCATAATGAATAGAAAATTACCTTTAAATAAATAGATAAATAGAGCAGATAAATAAATAAATTTTACAGTAGAAAACAATAAATGCGTACAAAATGTCCCAAATTCAATTTCATATATGGTCTATTTTTCAAAGAATAAATTTCATCCATTGTAGAGATGTTAAAAAATTAATCAAAAAAGGCTTTAATACAATTCAAAGCATCTTATACATTAAGCATATACTTTCTCTCAAAACCTTTCACTGCATTTAACTAAAAGCAATTGCGTCATATTTATATCAAAGAACTTATTGAATTTTGTCGAAAATTCAACTCAAATTGCAAAATCAATCCTTGAATTCAGTTTCGCCCTTCACATAACTGCAATATTCATAAATCATAAACTAAGAAAATGCCAATCGAAAGTAAAAAGTTCAGGAACCAGGCCTTGAAGAATGAAAATCAATAGAATAATACAAAACTATTGCATGCATCAATCTTTGAATGGTTGGCATACGAATATGCCACAATATCACATTCCTTCCATTTATATATCGGCAGTATTTTGAATTCCTTATATCCCCCATATTCCTGAAGCAAATCGTCGCTTAACAACCCTCGCCACCTATATCAATTTTTTGAAATTTCAAAGAGGAAGAAAAAACTGAACCCTACCATATGTGAAAAAAATTCAGAAATATTCGATATTGGGTTTTTGTCTTCCTTTTTGAAATTTCAAAGAGGAAGAAAAAACTGAACCCTACCATATGTGAAAAAAAATTCAGAAATATTCGATATTGGTTTTTGTCTTCCTTTTTGAAATTTCAAAAAATTCAGATAGGTGGCGTGGCTTGTTAAACGACGAATCTTCTATCTTTGTATTCAACTCATTGGTTATTGGACTTGATTTAACTCATGCATTCAGTTAAGAAATCAAAAATTAATCATTGAGATGGAAAAGAAACAATTACTTTGTATAGTAATGAGTTCTCAGTTAATTATTGTTATTAACTGAAAAATTAAGCTAAGAAAACCTTAAATTCTACTTGTGGTACTATTAACTCATTTAGATAAATCTGTAATTAATTTATCTCTTTCTCAGGTCTGTAGGATGAGTGTGTATTAGATCCACAGATTATTTAAGATATAATTATTCTATTCATTTAAGGGCTTCTGACTATCGTTCAATGCTACAATGTAATTAATTTAAAGATTGATTCGCACGCTTAATTAACTTCGATTTAATTAGTTGCTACAGTGAAAACAAAATATCTTAACGTATAATATTGCAACAAAGAGGATTCAGTCGCTTACTTAACTAGACATAAATATTCATAAGAGATATCCGACACGGAGTTTATCAGACAAGGTACTTCAGTAGCTGATTGTGTAAAACAGTCTTATTAAGCAAGAAATGCTCTCGAAACATTTCCTTTGTTTAGAATCCTTCTCTCATTTGCAATCTCTGCATTAATCTTGCAGTTTGAGCAAGAGAGGGTCCCATTCATAATACTACTTCCAAAGTAATTACTGTAATGCTCAATCCATACTCTTGAAAATAAACTTAAGTTGCCGTGTTGCTTATCTATAGAAGGCAGCTGTAGCCTGTTGAAAGAGAGTGGGACTGTGACATCATCTCCAGCTGTGTTGTTAGCTATATTTGCATGCATATCTAACCCGCCCACTTTGGTGATGTCATATGTTAACCAATAGCGAAGGATCTGCTGCAGTATGTAAAGGCGGTGTTCCATCTGATCATTCTCTCACCGCAAGTAGAATGCGTAGAAAACACCAAAAATTTCCGCCCTTAAAGGCCCTACAAGTATTGCCTTGTGACGTGTTGGGCAGCTAAGGACTCTAGAGAGGAAGGCCCAGAGCCAAGAAATACTCTTTTTTTATTAGCACGTGCGTGCAAGAGTTTTATTTAACAGTGTTCTTGGTTACATACAGGAAAATTATTAGAAATTATGGAATAATTGTTTACAGTTCCGGCTTCCTTCAGCCTACTCTGCCACACAACCAAAACAAGCCCACTTCCACGAGTGGCCTAAATGAATGATGTCGGTCTTCCGTCGACCGGACTTGAGATTTTAGCGACCCAAGTCTATCAAGCCCTTGCTCGTTTCCGTCGTCTTTCAAAAATAGCTTATTCCATCCCTGTTATTCCATCCTCGCTCCTTTTTTAACCCTCATCTTCCGACCACTGAGGGAGCGGTCAAAAAGCCTCTCAACGAATCCTCGTCAATTTCGTAGGTGGAGTCTATTTCATCGAGCCATTATTGGTTCCTTATCTCTTGGTCCTTTTCCCTGTCGCAAGCGGGTTCTCAGGCTGGAGCTAACTGACCCTATCAATCACTTCCACATCTGTCATTCGGGCTATTTTGTCGGTGTGTTAACGAGATGTCCGTTGTTCACAGGCTGGACTTCCCGCCGAGACACCTGCTCTGTTCAGTGACCCATGGCATTTGAAAAAGTTACTGATGTCACTAATGATCTTGGGGGATCTTACAGCCTATTCTAACACATATAAAGCTGAATTAATTGCAAACAGTCTCGAAAAAAAATTTCAGCTGAACAACATTCATAACTCGGTCACTGAGAACGATGTAAACATTACATTACACGAATTCAATCACATCACTTATTTCCCGCCACTCACATCGCCGAACCCTACTGACGTTAGTAAATACACACAGAAAATTAACATTCACAAATCTCCAGGTAATGATGGAATTTCAAATAAACTTATTAGAAACCTTCCTTTCCTGACTCAGCTCAGATTTATACACATATTAAACAACATCTTTAAATTACACCACTTCCCCTCAGCTTGGAAAACTGCAATCATCATTCCAATTTTGAAATCAGGCAAAGATCCTTCAAATCCCACAAATTACAGAACAATTTATCTCCTTCCTACCCTCAACAAAATTACCGAACATTTTATCTTACTTCAACTTAGCAAGGTCAATCTGGAGTTTACGGTACCCACCTACTTCGTTCCTCTTAGGATCGCCAAATCTTTGCCTCTAAGAACGGCGATGCGAGAACATTTGTTTGGTTGCGTCTAGATGTTTTTAACGAGTGACAAGCGCGCATGCGCACAAATTGATCCTTTCATCGATGTTTTGCTTATCTGGCTATATTGCGCCACGTTTCGATTGGACTGTTTTGTTCAACTCTTGATGCAATTGGTTGATAAATTCGAATTTGAATAAAACTTCGTTTGGAATTCTTCGGATGGAATATCGGTTCAGTACCGTGTATGTTATTCTGTGTGTTTCGCCTCTCAATGAATAAGCGAAGCTACGATTACTCCGCTATGCTGAAAGCGAAGCCGCTGATGTTTTTTTAAGTTAAAAAATTTGCCCGGTACACATTTGAAATGCCGCAGGCATTGCGTGCTCAATCTCTCCTTTCCAGGTGACGCATGCGCAAGAGAGCAATAAAAAGCGTACTGCAGATCCAAAACAGTATTTGGCGACGGCACATGAAATTGCGCCAAGAAGAATTGGCGAGCAGCAGGCCGGCACCGTAAACTCCAGGTTTACCCTTAACAATTTCCTCAATAGTCAAAATTTATTAATCCCCTTCCAATTTGGCTTCAAGCCCAAATTATCGACAACTCATCAACTCCTGAGAGCAGTTGAACACATCACTGCTGGTATCCAATACAAATACAGCACAGGTGCAGTTTTCCTCGATATTCAAAAAGCTTCTGAGCGTGTATGGATCCAAGGTCTCACACACAAAATGATTAAAATGAATCTCCCTCCCCCCACTCATTAAATTAATTTACTCCTATCTTAACAACAGAACTTTCAAAGTCATAGTGAGCTCCTTACTCTCTAAACTTCACATTCTACAAGCAGGCGTGCCTCAGGGGCGAAATTAAGCCAGTGCTTATATTCAATTTTCATAAATGATATTCCACAGACACAACACTAAACTTTGCATTTATGCTGACGACACGGCCATACTTGCACAAAAAATCTTAAGTTCACAGCAAAGACACTAAACGACCACCTCACCCACCCCTGCTGACCCAAGTCCATCTCCGAGCTCCGGCAAACCACTCCCACCTGGATCTGCAACATCCTCAACTCCACACTGTTGCAACACCGTTGGCTGCAGTCACATCCACCACGATCTTTTTAAGAAGACCCCGCCTCACATCATCCACTCACAGCCCAGACATCAATGCATTCAGACGTCTCTCAGACTCCTGTCAACTCACGTTTCGTCAGGCATCTAGAACTTTCATTTAGGGGAAGGTCGCGGATTGCCCCTCACCATATCATCTTCGGGTCTATTCTGGTACCCCCGGTTGGGTTGGGAGACGTCACTTTTTCCGCACGTTAACAAAGGGAAAAGTGACGCTTTTTTCGCACGTTAACAACGGGAATTGTGACGTCTCCCAACCCAGCCGGGGGTACCAGAATAGACCCCCTTGTCTTGATCACTTTTGTTCTCTCACTTTTCATCATCATCTCACCGCGCGCCTGGTCATATGATGTTGTAGTTTAATTTATGATTTCAACTTAATTGTTGTTTCATTAAATATGTTATTGTTCTAAACTCGTGTTTTTATTCCATGTTGTCTGCACTGTGTCACCATGCCTTAATCCTTCTGTAACTTCTGGGCCCACGTCTAGGTCAAGTTAACTTCACAGGATTGATAGAGGCGAGATTTATTTATGTAGATGCTGAGGCAGTAGGTTCATAAAACTATTGACCCTCAAGTGCTACATGTTAACTTGTACGATTCTACCCTACTCAGCCTCTCGATTTATCATACCGGTATTTACATGAATCAGAAGTATTCGATCGCGTGTGACTGGTGACGAAGTCGAATCAAGACTACTCGTTAATAAAATAACAAATTTAATGAAACAACAATTAAATTAAAATACTAAATCATAAAATCATTATACAGCTAGCTAATCAAATGATACAAACAGGGAAGAGCAGAGAATGAGCAACAGCAATCAGTGCTTATATACAGTAACAGGCTGCTTGCTATTGGTTGATGGGTGACGTCACAAACAAGGCGGATCCGATCTGCATGAAATCACAATTCAGGATATTGCCAGACGCCGCGATGATGCCACACTTCTGAAGAAAGAGAGTATATGTGCAATGATAGCGTGAAGTACGGTGTCAATAAAGCTAGTGTGCTGTGCCACATCCATCACTTTGCCTGCGATTAATCATGCCTTGCACGAACTTATACCTTTAGCAGCTATATCAGTAACCTTCACCGCCTCGTACGCTATAGGGCCATGGCTCGAAAGCAGATTTCATCAAAAAGCTGCATCCTGTTCGTGGTCTGGCGAGTGATCACATCGAAACACCCCGACCTAGCTCCAGTTAATCTGAAAGACCAACCGCCGTGACACAAAATCGGGTATTGAAGTCAACCACAAGATAGTCCCCATCACGAACGGCTCATGAGACAACCCCCTTTTACGGGGATACGACACGTCTTCTGAGGTGGGATCTATGAGCCACACCACAATTACTATACCCACTAGGGAAAGGAAAGAAACCCACACCGACACGGTCTACCCGAAAGAGCGTAAGGCCCTTAGCGGAACGGTGGTGAATATACCTACTGGGTAGCGCGACCCTGCTTACTTATCCGGTAGTTTCTCATCCACAAACTCATTGTTTCCTCCAGAGGGACTGGTGAGAGATCAGAATCACCCAGGCTCTCTCTGGTATTGTGTGGAAGCTTACAGATCAGAGTGCAGTTCCAGGAACCTCCTTGTCACTTCACCAGAGTTCAACATTTGCAGGCCCTCCAAAAAGCCCTAGTGTCGATTCAAAGTGGGGTATCAAGTGATTCAGTGAGCCTGCTTTACCATAAACCAGAGCTTGTAAAAGGCTTTGTACCAGCAGTTCTTTGTCGGCGACTCTCTCTATGTAAGATAATTTTTAGCTATTTTAATTCTTTTCATATTTGAAATTTCCTGTCAAAGTGCTTAAATTTTCTTTTCTATATTTGCTTTTAAATAATGAAAACTGTCACAGTATCAAGCCCTGTCGATGTTCCCACGGTACAAGAAATCATGTACTCAGAACCTGGGCTTTAGGAAACCTTTGTTCTTGGGAATATTTTTTGTTACAAGTTAAAGTGTGATCGCGTGAAGAGTGCAAAGGAAACTGGGAAAAATAAATCCCCAGCGAGCTCGAAGGATTTTTTTTATCGTTGCGACGAAGGTAGAGAAGCTCAATTTCTAAAGAAGGAGTGATTCCACGAAGTTACGCAGCTGGAAACCAACGCACATTTTGAGGATTTTCGGTTCGGAGAAGATAAATTTCTAAAGGAAGAGTGATTCCACGAAGCTACGCAACTGGGAACCAACGCACGTTCTGAGGATTTTGGGTTCAGAGAAGCTAAATTTCTAAAGGAAGAGTGATTCCACGAAGCTACGCAACTGGGAACCAACGCACGTTCTGAGGATTTCGGGTTCATTATTCACTACCATAACCTCTTGAGGCACAAGGATATAATTTTGGACCAATTTTCACAAAAAATCGAGATTAATACTCTTGATAGGATTATATAACACTACACATAATTATAGTCAAACCCCTTGGAATCAGAACTAATAGGGGCTGACCTCTGTTCGGATTCCGGGGAATTCGGATTATCCGGTAAATTCGGGGAAATACTCTTGATATAACAAATGCAGTAGAGTATTGACTCTGGGTGCTCTGTGAAAGCGTATGGAAAGAGCACGCGGCGATTCGAACGGTACAGAGACAAACAAGTTGAGGGTCAAAAGAAGATATCTGAGTTTGTTTCTACTAATTAAGGTGCTGTATTCGTTCTTAAAGACCATTCAGATATTGCTTTTATATTAGGAGCAGACATTAGCCTTGTTCCTGATTCATAATTGCTTTATTTTTTCTTTGTTTTTCAGTAAAAATTTTTCAGAAAAGTAAAAAAAAAATATTTTTGGATTATCCGAAATGTCGGATTCCCAGGGTTCTACTGTAAATTATAAATTATATATTAATTAATATAATTAACTAATATAATTAATTATATATAATTAAAAGATGTCAGCATGGGACCATGAAAAGCAATGGACAGCGAGAATGAAGGGCTGTGAATAGAAAGAAACTATTTTTCTAAATAAAACACAAATTTCCATTAAAATGGACTCGAGTTATCAAGAGGATATGAGTTTCAATGAACATGTAACTTCAAACTGAAATAATTTTTGAGTCGCTGCCGATAGTACAGAAAACTTAGGTTTATTGAAAATAACGCGGAAAAGGAATTCCGTCGATGATGTTATTAAATTGTGAACCTTCAAAGTTCACACACAAGCGTAACCAATTCAAAAGTTGGCACATGCAAATTTAAGTGTTCCTTCTTTTTATGCCTACAAATGAGTCAGTCATGCGTTTTTGAGGCTAATAAGGTCTTTCGGTTTCTTCTTGTAAACCAAATTTTTCATATGAACCCGAAGACATGAATCACATGGATTATGAGATAGCCAATGTAATGCATCAGGATAACGGCTTGTGTATTGAAAGGCTATAGTCTCAAAATCAATGTTAGTGGCCATGGTGGGTTTTTAAATGCTGAAGATCACTTCCGTAGGAATCGAATTGCACTTTCCCCACATAAATGAAAATTTGTAAAAATAAAAATCCAATTTTTGATTGAATATGACCAATATGAATATCCAGATTTCCAAGTATCATCGGATGAGAAGAAAGAGTACGATGCCATGCAAGAAATTTAAGGGTTGTTTTAATGGCTTAATGATGTTCTTAAAGGTCTCTCACTTTTCGGTACTTTTTGCATTCTTGTCATTCCTTCTTAAATGAAAAATAATATTGTTACGAACATGGAAAGTCGCTTCCCAGCAATGTGAGTCTTATGGTTGGGAAGAGAGTTTTACAGGGGTAAGTATGAGATGATGAACAGTAGCCAAGTCTGGACCCCTGACTTTGGCGACAAACTTGGCGACCATCTTGGCTACTTGGCGACAAATTTGGCGACTTTGGAGACGAAATATGGGATCTCAAAGATGCTGGAATCTTCTCGATATCTCTATTAGGAGAGAAGATACGCCACGAATGTGCTAGATCATTCCATGTGACGTCACGGCCTGCCGGGGAAACTATATAAGCAGAGAGCTTGGAGGACGGTGTGTTGTTGTTCGACTGGGATCGCCTTGGAGCGCGACCGTCTTTGGAGTTCTATCCG
>BGPR01038995.1:0-14475 GCA_013235015.1 Araneus ventricosus | reverse complement strand
ACAGAACAGGACGTTCAAGACAACTCGCGTCAAAAGTCAGTCGAACAAAGAAATTCTTCCTGTCCCAGCGATTGCACAAGCTTTCAGACAGCTAGACTAAATGCAACGCGATAGTAGGGGCTATGTCGAAAAATCACGCTTTTATTCAGCTCCTAGTTTTATTTGCTTACTGTTTAAAAATAAAGTGAGATTGATTTTTGATTTGTTCTCGTATCTTCCCAATGAGAATTTATGTAGATTGGAGTAATCTGCTCTTGGGCACCAAAAGGTGGCTTAGCCAGAATTTTTACAACAGTACTGAGGAAACAATATGCAAGAAGCAAAAGCAGTGGAAGCCATTAAGCCTATCACAAAAGATGAGAAGCACATCAAAAGCTGATCCAGTTTTATTTAGCCAAAAATTCAATTTAGTTTCATCACACCTGTATGGAGAACTGTCGATGCAAGTCGATGATGGTGAGCCCGAGGGGGTTCAGAACTGTGCGAGCGCACTACGTCGCGCTCACCTGACTGATTTTGAGAAATTAAAACTGATTGGATTGATTTATTGAAAGAAATGAAAATTTGTTGTCGAGTTTTGCCTTTCAGGATCACACTATTACAATATTTATTTAAAAATTATTTATTTGCATTGTATTGAAATTGTGTTACTGTTCTGAAAATTTATTGAGCGTTACCAATTACTATCGCATCTGCAGAAGGATCTTTCTTAGGGTTGAAAATAATGAAAAATTACTTGAAATCTTGCATTAATAAAGAACGTTTAAACTCCTAAGCAAATCTATGGAATCCGCTTTAACAAGAAAACAAAATTATGATGTTGTCAAGGAATTTCAAGGAATTTGCTATAAGAAATGTGAGACAATGAAACCAAAATCACGTATTGTAAACTTATTCTGGTAAGCCGCATTCCAAATTGTATTTATGAAGTAATTATTTTGTTATTTGATTTATTTACGATTTTGTGGGTATTTGATATGTTAATTTCATTATAAATAATTTAATTATTTATCATTTTCACGTTCTATACCAAATGCGATGAATTATTTTGCTGTACGAAATTTGTTTCAAGGCTCCGCAAGTCAACTTTGCACCGGGCCCCGCTTTTGTTCAGGCCGTCTCTGATGGTGAGAAAGAAAAATGTTATAGTCGAGTTTATATTGTTTTTCTTTTCACTGCCTCGTGGTACCACTCAACTAAGCCTCAGATTATTGGGTCTTTGTTTTAACAAAAAGTTATCCAACTTTAAATTTTGGCTAATAGAATTTTGATATAATTTTCGGTGAAAAGCAATTTCTTTTCATCAAAGAGAGAAGAGGGTTTATTGCTCCCATGTTTATAGTTTTGATTTTCTGCCACTTTCTTGCTTTTAACGCCAGACAATTTAAGGCCGTGGTGGCTTGTGGGTAAGATCACGTCATCGAAGCCGAAGGGATCCAAGTTCGAATCCCAATCCCACTCAAGATCCACCGTGTATGCAGGCCCGTTTCACGTTAAATCATAAATAATGGCGAAACGTCTCCCCGTTGGTGTAGTGCAGAAGTTTGGAAAGGGGGTGCCAGTTCAGGTGTCGTAATCTAACCACGGTTCAAAATCACGAGGTCCGTCCTAAAATAGACCTCGTGTTGTTTCAAAACTAGACTTTAATAAATAAACTAAATAGATCACACAGTTTAAGTTACCCATGAATCTTTGTGAACGGAAATTTCGTTCAGTAGTCGAATGGAATCAACGCATGAAATATCACAGTTTACTTAATTAAACAAGAAGGAAAGGGGCTTTTCCGTTAGAGCGCAGCAGCCAAAATACGCACATGAGTGTCGAGAATATCATCCTAACCAACGAATTTGGCGTGAAATGTCAGAACACTTTTGTAAGAGTTCCATTCAGGTTACACTTTGCTCTAACATGTGCAATTGCAAAGTTCTGAAAATTCAATTGTTTAAAGAAACACGTCATGTGAACATATACATAGATGCGTAATAATATCATTTCCATATATAAGGAGCTTTTCATCTTTCTGAATTCAAAGCTCGAAAGTTTCAATTTTTTTATTTCATTAAATTATTAATAATAATTAACCTTGCTAATGGGAAATTTAAAATGCGATTCAAATGTAAGTTGCACTCCAATACTGTAAGTACAGAACACTTTATCGAGAAAAGCACTATAATATAGTTTGACTGGCACACATCACATCGCCTATATAACTTACCTTTTGAATAACTAACTTTTGAAGTCTATGTAACTTACTTCTTGAATTCCATACTTAATTACTGTTCAGCAACGGATTCCGAGACTACCACTTTTGGACGATTTTACACCGGAAAGGGGTGTCAGGCAATGAGACATATGAGCGCATTTCCGGATTCTTTGTTAGATCACGCTCAATAAAATGTAAACATCACCCTTCCATTCTTCACTTTCCCCCTATTTTGATGAAAATAACTCCGCCCGGTTCGGAGGGTTTCCGAATCCGTTGCTATACAATATTGAAGTTTTTTTCGTCTATAGCATATAGGCTGTTATCACAATGGAGACTGTGATTAGATTTAAAAAACAAAATAATTCTTTAATTTTGCTCTATAATAAGGATTTTATTAGGCTTAAATTTATGTAAATTTATTGTAATTAAAGTTTTCCGATAGTGTAATATTTATGTAGAACTTTTATAGTAAAAATTTGATATTTAATTTAACAGACTAAAGGTCAGATGACTTAACTTTAAGGGACTAAGGGATTTTTGACAGGAACAATGATGTTTCTTTTGAGTTTCAAATTTTGGAACATTAAGCCTAATATCTGAAACCTCCCGTTTCCAAAGGTTTCATAACTGTTTTTAAATAGTCTTTTTTTATTTAAAAAAGTTAATACGCTAAGTTTAAGTAGAGCAGAAAGGCTCTTTTGTGCAAATAAGCAAGCTTCAGGGATGTAGTGAAATACAAATATATCTTAAGAATGCCTTCATAATTAAGAATGCCTATATCTTAAGAATGCCTTCATCATTTCTCGCTCAGATTATAAGTTAAAAAATAAACTATTCCTTTTCAGGAAAGATAAATATTTCCTTTATAATGATTGACAAAATTTTGCTGACTTTTAAAGTCAGTTGTCACCAACATCTTTTCTCAACTCTCAGATTATAAGCTAAAAAGAAGCCATTCCTTTTCAGGAAAGATAAATATTTCCTTTATAATGATTGACAAAATTTACTGACTTTTAAAGTCAGATGTCACCAACATCATCCGCCTATGAATCAAAACTGGCAAGAATATCCCCAATATAAATCATGTAGCTTCGAAATGGGTTGAGAACATATGACTAAATAAACCATTAATCTCATGAAAGGAAATTTTTATCTCGCCTGAAATCTTAAAATGATACGTTCATCATACCTGGGAAAAGCAAGATATGGTGTATAGCTTGCCAGAATGAGCTCAGAAGCTCAAATTCCATTTTTGATGGGGAAACTTACCTACAATCGAAAAGGAAATCACACTAAGGAGAGGTTGGGGGGGGGGAGAAATATAACACAAAGGAGATTAATACTACAAACTGTTATACTGTGGAACATGATTAAAAGTTATTTTTGATAGAGTTGAGTGAACTCACAGAGTAAGATTTTGTTTTTAAATCTAAGATTTTGTCCATTTTCTACTCCTTAGGTAAGTCATACAAGCCATCTTAGTCATACAATATAATTATTATTGCTTCTCTTGTTCGTTCAACGGTGAAGCTCCTAGTTTTATAACTCTATAGTTGAATGTGTTATAAGACATGTGTTGTTAGACATATTTATACTAATTTTCCTCTTAAGAATTCTCATCATTCTTTGCTAGGTTTGACAAATTTTCTCTCAATCGGAAAGGAAAATTTTATCTTCCTTCCTGAGACTAATAGAAAACATAATTGTTGCACAGAACCTATCTGTTGCCAAACTCAGCCTGCGAATTTTTGATCTTAGCTGAATAGCTATTGTAAGCATATTTAATATTAATGTATAACCAAAGCATGACTTCAATTTATTTATTTTTATAAGAGAGTAGGTTTTCAGATGAATGACAACAGCCAGATGTTATCTTTCTTTGAATTTAATTTAAAAAACGAGTAAGACGGGACGAAGTTAAGATGTAAGTAGATACGGAATATATTAGTTATTTTTAATGTTTTAATAAATGCTTGTTTAGTCTTTAAACGAAGTCTTGTGAATTTCTAAATACTCAAGAAGACAACACTATGCTGCGAAATGCAGTACTGCATTTGCCCAAAATCATCTGCTTTGCCAAGATCTCTTGCATGTTAAGAACTCTTAACCCCTTTTTGGTCGGAACATACTATTTCAAAATTTCGGAACTTTTCGCTAATGAATTGTCTCGTTTACTTCCCATAAGGATGATACATATAAGTGAATTTACAAATTCACAAAATCTCGAGATCGGGTTTTTAAAAGCTTACAATTCGTACTCTGTAATATGAGGATGTAAAATCATATTTAATATTTTCACTACATAGAGTGGCAAATAAATATATATAAATAAACGCAATGACTGAAATGAACAGAATATTTTCCTACGATGTGAGTAGCAACATGGAGATAAAAAATATGTAAAAATAATAAATTACAGTTTTAATGCAAAATGATTGTTGGTATAGAAAAGTAAAATCAGTATTGATCGATGTTATTTACAATTAATTAGAGACAAGAAAAATAATAAAATAACTAAAGGCAACGTCATTTATGTTTTGCATATTCAGGCATTTTATTACAATTTCATGCAAAATATTGTAACAGTATTTTCAGTTTTGACTTACAACTGAAACGAACCTGCTTAATCGAATAACAAATTTATTATGCTGTAACGTCTCTTCGACATTATAAGATCAATTCTTAATAACTATTTATCAGATAATTGTTGAAGGAACATGATAACGTTTATCTTTCTGGGAATTCTACAGGTCTTCGAAAAGGTCAGAAAGTGTATTCTAGCAGTCAAGCAAATGAATTTTCAGTCATCAGACGGTTGAAGATGGATGGTTTCATTTAACCTAATCCCACTGGATTTTCTAGTAGTGACTTTAATGAATTACTATGTCCGTTAATTTGAAGCTATGGACCTATTTTCTTTGACGGACAGTTTGTGGCCACAGATAATAAATGTTTCTTATTAAGTTTATTCTAGGCTTTTCATGAAAAAGGGGGGTTGTCAGTGTGAAAGGTTCTGTGATTTCAAATCTTAATAAGGGCAATTTGAAGCTGAATAGAACGTTTCAGAAAAAGTATATTAATTAATTAATTTTTTAAAAACCAAATGCAAATACAGCTTAGCTTACTAGTTAAGTTACTAGAAAATTAAATTTGCTTTTAAATCCCTTATTAAGTAGTGATTCTATGCGTATTAGTTGACTGCATATATCTGTGTGTTTATAAAAAATTCTATTAAAATATTACATTGTTTGCTAAACTTTTTTATATAGTTACCTTGTTTACAAATAAAAGTTGAGCAATGTTTGGTAGCAAAATTCTTAAATAAATAAGAATGTAATTCAGAGCTTTATGAACTTATATAAATAAAATATTTATGTAAATAGTTTACAATGAGATATTGGAGTCAATTCGAGTGACGTTATAATCACACAACAGATGTAATGCGCATACCATCTAACAAGTAACTTCACGCACGACTTGCACTGTATATATAATTCAGGAAACATAAGAAAGATGCTGACTTCGTGTTTTTTCCCCCTCTGTTTTTCTTGGAGAAAGCTTTCTTTCTATAAAAGGGTATATTTCGTAAAGGAATACGACAACATAATATTAATAAAATTATGATCCTTAAAAAACACAAATGCTTTGAAAAATATGCGAAATAGAGATTATTTTCATCTTTTGTGTATCCGAGTAATAAAACAAAAATTTCCTCTGTAAACTGATTGACTACTTTTAAACATATTTATTAGAAATGATGCGACTATATTTTCTGTTAATATTGTAGGTCTTTATGCAAACTCAACAGAAGACATAGCTTTCCCCTACATATTTTTAAAAATAAATATACGAAAAAATGCATTTCAAACACAGGTTTATGAACACCTCGGATCACGGAAGTTCGATTTATGAACAAATTTTCCGACCGCAAAGCATCTCAGTTGACATACTCAGTATCAAATTATGAATACACAAGCCGAAGAATATCAGTATCATTTACATGCTTGCAAGAAAATATCTATCCTCTGTATTGAATTCTTCAGCCGTGGTGAAAGTTAATTTTTATAAATTAGACATTGGACAACTTTTTATTGAGATAGTGAGTTTGAAGCAGAATAGAATAGTTCTACTAAAATAGAGAGGGAATAAAAAATAAACTCTTTCAACAACATTTCACTTGATTACCAACTTCATTTTAGGGAGTCAACACTCCACCATACACGGGTCACGGTGGTCTAGTGGTAAGGTCTCGGTTTTGGGGCCAAAGGATTTTCCAGACTCGAAACCCCATTAAATTAAAAGACCCGCCTTGTATGTGGGCTTGGTGTGTGTTAAATCCGATGCAATCGTCGGTCAAACATCCTCTCGTTTAGAAGAGAGGGAGGTGGGTGCCAGCTCAGGTGTCGTCTTCGTCATCTGACCGCAATTTAAAATTACGAAGTTCGTCCTAAAACAGCCCTTGTGTTGCTTCAACACTGGACGTTAATAAAACAAAACGAAACCACCACACCTTTGCAATAACGCTAATTTATATTTGCTTGATTGATAGGTTTAATGATTTCAATCGATTTGGTCTCAATAAATTATGCACGAAGAACTGATGTAAAAGTTAAATAAGCAATCCTACGAATCTATCCTTTCAGGGAATAATGAGTCCTTTATATTTGAATTCCTTCGGAGAAAATATATTTGATTACGATCTAACTTCAAGAAAGAATTGAGTTCGAAAACTGAAGTTTAAATGCTTTAAAAAAACTGAATTTCGATCCAACTACACTTTTAATTTTATGAAAAATTAAAGGCACACAAAATTAAAACTACAAATGCGAAACAAGTTTATTTCTAAAATTGAAAAGAAATACATACAGCCTAAAGTAGCAATTCGTCAAATAAAAGAGTGAAACACAACGAAGAACCAGAAGAGATGGATTTATTACCAATTACTAGGGCAAATACATCCATGAGGAATTTAAAGAAATAGAAAGTCCATGAAAATAGAAGTCCGTGAAGATTAAAGTGAAGAAGTTTCAAATTTCTTTAATCTTTCATCACTAGGTAACTCGGTGAACTATACATAATTCTGTCTATGTATTTTTTTAATTTACGCGAAAAGAAATTGCTTTTTGGAATTGTGGCACGGATCCATTTATTCAAACTCTAAATTAATTTAGTTTTCATTTTTCATTTTTATTTAATTAGCATCGTTAGAGGTACCTGTATTTCCTGAATCCCCCTTTATAATTGTATCAAAACTCTCTTTTTTAGGAATAGACACTATTGACAATAATTAAGCTTCTTTGTTTTCTCTTATTATGTATTACCTTAAATTCAATTTCAATCCATTATAATTATAATGAAAAGATGCAAAGTTCACAGAATCTATCCGAACTCTACAATTTGTAGTCAGTTATACGTTATCAGAAAATATGGATCTTCCGATAATTATTTTATTAATTATTTTTCTGTCATTATTTTGATATATTAATTATATTTCTTTTAATTTTCAAACTATTTCGGTAGTTTTCCATACTGACAGTTTGTTACTCATGCAGATGAAAAATATCTTATAATTTGTTGGTCGCATCTTGTAAGTAATA
Source organism: Araneus ventricosus (assembly GCA_013235015.1). Lineage (NCBI taxonomy): Eukaryota > Metazoa > Arthropoda > Arachnida > Araneae > Araneidae > Araneus > Araneus ventricosus. The sequence goes on along the minus strand of BGPR01038995.1, from coordinate 6,672 downwards.
CTCCAATGTGATCTTGTAAGTATTGTTTAGCAACGGATTCTAAAACCCTTCGCGCTTTTGCGCATGCGCCGGGGGTAGTTATTTTCATCATAATAGGAGGGAAAGTGAAGAATGGAAGGATAATGTTTACTTTTTATTGAGCGTGATCTAACAAAGAACTTCCGAAATGCGCTCGGATGACTCATTGCCTGACACCCCTTTCCGGTGTAAAATCGTCCAAAAGTGGTAATCTCGGAATCCGTTGCTGAACAGTATTTAATTTATTTGCAACTACCAAATATATTAGTAAATACAATAAGTGGCGTAGCTGCAACTTTTGCCGCCCGGGGCGAACTTGCAACGAGCCGCCCTTCCTTTACAAGATACATAGGGCACATAGACTTTAAAATAAAAAGAAATGAATTCTAGGAGGAAAAACACATTTGAATCGATTGATGTTAAAAGGGGACTTCTGACATCGATCAGAGAACTGCTATATTGATGTTAAAAGAGCTCTTCTGAGAAGAAGCCTTCTTCTAACACCATATGGAAGCTTTGATGCTGTACCAAAACGTGGCTGTGAATGGTAGAAGCCCCGTTTCTACACCAAAGATGCATTCAACTTCTTCAAATTAAAAACGAAAATAAGAATGTAGTTTCCGCAGAGAATGCAGAAGTCCCTTTTAATATCAATCGATTCATTTTATAAGTTACGTAATTAGTTGCTTCACGGCCTTGATTTCTGCTGATAGGTTGAGAAATCGAGAGTCCTCTACCAGTCTTTCTTCCACATATCAACAATTTACGGACGAAAAGTCGAAAAATACGAATTAATTAAATAAAATAACTAATATAATTAATTTGTATTACTTTGTGAACATAAAAATAAATCTATGTAACAATTATAATTATCAAAATTTAACAAAGATATTAACTATAAATTAATTAGTTAAAAATTAATTAAAACTTAATTAAAAACTCTTAGTATTATATAGAATGGCGCATATTCTCGTTTTGCGGTTGGACAGAATTCAAGCCACAGAGGGTATACTTTTGATTTATAATCTTAGCCTTAACAGAAAATTTTGTCCATTTTAGAACTCCTATGGCGGGTGGTCTTTGAAAAAGTTCGTCATTCGTGTTCTTATCCATTCCTTCCATTTTGAATAACCTATTTTACATTCAAAATTCTATTTTATGTGTTTTAAATATTAATTGTTGTAATTTTTTTGTTGATGCAATCACTTGATGCTGTTGCGTTGAGCACGCAAAAAGGTGTATTGTTATCGTTTCTTGTTTAAATCTTCTGTTTCTTATTTATAATTTTTTTGCCTTTTAATTTATATTTATATTATTTAAATCTATGTAAGCTGCATTCCTGATTTTTTCGCCTCTTTCGAAGAGCCTCTCCTCCACCTTCTTTTAGCTATAAGCCACTGAATACAATCGTAAGAATATGTTTTTCGGGATTCTTTTCTTGTAACTTCACATAGTTTTATATTTTTATAGGTTTTTTCATTTTAGGAGGGCACTGAAACATAAACTTTTTAGGTAAGATATTTTTTTTTTGTAATTTTCCGGTTGATTTCACGACATGCAATTATTAGTATAAAAACATTATTGAAAAATTTGACTTGGGCATTAATGAGTTAAGAAGAAATAAACGAAAGCACATTCTGGAACAAATTATTAAATTATTATCCGGAAATTTTGGAAATGCAGTCTGACAGTTTCTGAAAGATGAGTTAAGTGGATGGCCAATAGCGCGTAACTGTAAAGTTTGCCAATAAATGCCATCGATAAAATACCTAAACCAAACTTTATCGATAAAATTCTGTACCAGCTGACCTCCATAGCTAGATGGTTCGGAGCGATACTCGATTCAATTTTATTGGCCATCTACTTCAGCCATTAACTACGTCACAAGGCATCGAGCTACAGCCGCTAACTTTTCGGTTTCCTCCAAAATTACGTATAAAGGTAATTCAAAGATAAGTCTAAATTTAATTTAACAGAAAATGCATGATATTAATTCCATTTTTGAAATAATTCGCGTGTAAGAAGTATAGCGCATCCTAAAGTCAAAACTTCAAAATCATTAATGAAGTTCAATTAAAATATTTTAGTTTGAAATGTATTGCTACAGAATTTTGACATTTGTTTTTATCAGTATTAAGAGCATCTTTTTAGTTATTTGTTTACTTTTTATAAAGCATAAAAAGTGGAAGTATTGTAATCGTCAAAAATTTGGATTTCTACGTATGATTTAACGCTAAACAGACCCCCTACATGGCGAATCTTCAGTGGAATCGGGTTTAGAACCTGGAAATCTCCGGCCCCAAAGCCGAGACCTTACCAAAAGGCCACCGCGGCCTCTTCAGAAAAGAGGAGATCTTGCGGAAATCTTTATAGGATTAAAAACAAAAAAAATTCTATAACTTTCACATTAAAAAAACCAAATAAATAAATAAAAAAAGATAGATAACTGTTTTAAACATATTAAATTTTAGCTTGAAATGAAGCATTATTTTAAAATTTAATATGTTTAGTTTACCATAAAGAATAATTGGCTTAATGACATCATGGATTTTAATTTTTAAAAAAATTCGAGTTACAATTTTCAATAAATGAATAATAAAATAGTACTCGATGAAGGGAGCAATAACACAGTGAAGAATATGAAGATTAATTACATATTTTAAAAATAATTTCCTGAAAAAAAATCTCGTTACAGAGTTCTCCCTTCGATTTTCACATACGTTCACATATTATGACACGTCTTGTCGTGATAATTGCCGAATAGTGAAGAGATTTCTGGACACATTTTAGAACTGTACCTGTTCTTTTCAACAGTTCTGGTCTAAAATTTAAATTACTGGTTCATCCAGAAAGTAAGTTTCCTGGAGGCCGTAAAAAGACACAGCACGTAATTATCTGGAAACCTTTATTGAAACAGATACATCACTCTTTCAGCTATCTTCCAACATAAGAACCTCCGGAATTGAAGCACGTGTCACAATCGTGAGACCGATTTCTATACACCGGTGTCGAAGAGATCCAACGCCGGAGAGCGGAGCCAGCGTGTGACAGACGTCTGTCTGCATCTCGTGGTCATTGGATAAAATGCTGCTTGGCCAGGAACCTTTTCAAGTGAAGAAACAGGGAGCAAGATCGGAACTATAGGCGGGATGGTTAAAACACCTCTCAAGCTGGGCATTCACGGGTAGTCAAATCCATTCCATTTGGCCCAAACACCGGTTTATTTTCCACCCATTCAAGTCATTCGATTTAGGCGGGTCATTAAAAGAGGTTCCAAAGCCCACTACCGCCGCTTCGATTCCCCTGATCCTCCTCCCTTCAGACTGACTCCCACTCATTCTCCCCTCTGCATTTTAGAGAGAGCACCTTCTCCTCCTCGCACTGATTTCTCCAGTTTAACCGCAACTCCCACCACTTTCACACTCCCCAACGCTCCCCCCACACATGGGTGATTTATCGCCCGCCAAGAAGAATCATATTTCATTTTTATGGTCATCCATTCCAATGGGAAACCATCCTCATTAGAATTCCAACAGTGCTGTCTGTCTACGCCAAGTTTCATCGAGATTTCACATTGACTAAAGGTTTTGCCTTCCTGTGTTCCAAAAAAATTGGAGTGGAACACCGATGAATGTCCCGCTTCCGAGGAACCGCAGCAGCGCATTGTTTGTTCCAGCACCTACCCTGCACTAGTCCAGATCTTTAATCTTGTGAGAAACATGTGAGAAAGAGCAGTCACAAGTGAATGTGCAATGAAAACAGCCAATAACTTTCACTAATCAGCTACAAAAGCGACTGAGGAAGCATAGCCATGAAACTGTCCCTTGGGAATTCGCGAAACTTAAATAATTTTAGTGGAAAAATCGGATATTTAAAGTACTGAGTAAGTCAAGGAAAAAACCACACTACAGTATTTTAAGGTAAGCTTGTGAAAACTTTAAAATTTATCCATAAAAGCATTTTAATATCTATACTATGGAACACTGTATTTACTGATTTTACTACTACATTTTGAATTTTCCATAAATTAACTCTTAAATTATATTTACCGTGCTGGGGTATAACGTGTTTATAATCAAACATATCACATGTTATTTTCATTTTGGCTCCTGGAAGTTTTTTTGGTGGATGAGATTTTATGCTTTGTGTCTATATTTTTTGGGATGAAATCCTCAACCTTAGTTCTCCCTGTCCCAAGCTCAGGGTATTTCATCTTCATTTGTCCCTCAACATAGGGTTGGTGAATGGCTGTCTGTGTTGAAGACATTGCGGAAGTTATTGTTAAATATATAGTGTTCTCAAATTTACAACAAAATTTATATGCATTCAACAATAACTTCAAAGTGGGAATGAATAAAAAAATCCAAGTTTTATATATAATAAATACAAAATATTTATTATTTCAAAGTTTTCTAAAACCTTTAGTGTGCAATACGATATTTATTCCAACATATTGCCTAGCAACGTATGGGATAAAAGATGGCTAGTTTTTGGGGTGAATTGATGAATGAATTTTTAGACAGATCTCTGAAATGTAAACACTGATGCATATAGTTCCGAATGTACCGTTTTTTTCAGAAAATTACAAGTAAAATGAAAGTGCTTTTTTTTTAATAAAAGTCTACACCTATCCTGCAATGCAGTACAATACAAACAGCAGTCCTCCTAAGATAATATTGAATCACTTCCTCGACGCATGTGACTTAAGTGGGAATCTAATCAAACCACACCTTACAGAGCAGGTTTTATAAATATTTTTTTCTGGAGCTCACAATAGAGATTGCCTAGGCACCTGGGATATTTGAAATGACAGCTGTCCAGAGATTAGAGATTGCCTAGTACCTGGGATATTGAATGACAGCCTCTGGTTCAGATTAGAGAGATTGCCTAAAACTCCGGGATATTGTCTACGCCGCTGTCCGAGATTAGAGATTGCCCAGGGTACCTGGGATATTGAATGACAGCCGCTGCAATAGCTCTGGTACTGAGGCCGGGTGTCCCAATGGTCACTCTCCGAAAGACGTACGTACTATAACTGGTGGAGGTAACTCGACCCCCACTATTTCTATACCCCCAGGGGAAGCGAGTGCCGGCTTATTTATCCGGCGCCTTCTCATCCGTGTACTCGCAGTGCTCCCCCAGGGGAGTGGGGCATGGTGTGAGAACATAATTTGGATTTGCTAAAAGTCACATAAAAGGAATATTAGTTTCGGGCAGAAATCATTAACAAGTGGGAGGAATTTCGAGCAATTATTAGAAATGGCGCAATTTTGTTTTAATGATCGATCGTTATAATGAAATGACTAAATCAATGTAAGATCTTTTACGTGTCTTTTCTTTATGTTAACTCCATGTAGCTTGCAAGAAATGTTCCAGTACCACATTCTAAAAGAGGCTCGCGAAGCGTGTAATCGATGCAGACGCTGGAGTAACAAAATCATTTCCTTCTTTCAGTAGTATTATTAATGTTATTGCCATCATTAGTAGGGAGTTATGTCGTGTGGGAATAAAGAATAACAAGTTTTCCAACTAGGAATAAGAGTTATATTGTATGATTCCACATAAAACTTTTTGATGTCACAACCTTTGTCGATAACAAGGATAGCAAACAGAATATGGGATCGTAGTTATGAAGAAATATGGTGTTGTTGGTTAGGAAGGAACTATTTTAATAAATAAATGCGTGCAATAAGTTATTTCTAATCGAAGCAGAGTTGTTAAATCCTATATTTATGATTCATTAATTTATTCTTGACGCATTTGAATAATTTCTGTTAAAGGATAGAGATTCGACATGTAACCAGAAATTGAAATATTTTCGCGTACAATTGAACTTTCCATACTTTTAAAACTCACGAATTCCTGCAGCATGCTTTATACCATTCTCAGCCAAATTACTGGTTCTTACTTTTCTTACAACTGATTCCCATGAGGATGGAATAAATTAATTTTCGTTTGGTTTGTGCGTGTATCTTTTAAAGCTTGGAATATATTATCTAAAGTAAAGATGCCAGAATAAAGCAAATACAAAAGGCCAAAAGTCTAAATTATTTTTTCTTTATTTCAAAATCGTTAAACATAAAAGTTGGAGATATTTTGATTTTATTATATTTTTATAAAGAAATAACTACATTTTTCTAATTTACATATCATTTAATAAATATTTAAAAGCAGAAAATTATTAGCATTGCCGCTAGTACTCTCCCTATAGAAACATTAAAGTAACTACAAAAATATAAAGATTTTTTAAATTAACAATGGGTTCGGAAGTTGCCCATCGTTCTTAAATAAGCCCTTTCTTTCGCTTTAGGTTTCTATAAAAGTATACGAAACTAGATATGCTTTATGAAAAATATGACGTTTTCATAAATCTATCGTATATTTCATCCGACCGTATTTAAATTTGAAATAAACAATAATTATTTAATATTTTTGAATCTAACACATTTTAACATCACATTTGACGACCAAAAAACTACAAGTTTGAATTTAATGTTTCTCTAATCTAGGTTAGATAAACACTGGGATCTAAAGAAGAATTCTCTGTAACAGAAATTCACTATTAACTATTACGTAAAGGAGAAAGTTCTTCTAGTTAAATGCTATACACCAAGAAACCATTACTGGACAAATATGATACCATTTAAACTCAGC
>BGPR01038993.1:0-14475 GCA_013235015.1 Araneus ventricosus | reverse complement strand
TTCGGAGGGGCAGAGTATTTTGCAGCTCAGATCTGTGTCTCTCTTCGCTTGGATTCATTTTTTGTCTTTTTTCAATTTTTTTATTGCATTTTTGTAAGCCATTGCACTCTGAGAGTGGAAAAGTAAGCAAATAAGATTAAAAACGGAAAATGCAAGTTTAAAAAAGGATATCATTCGGGCTGCAGCTCTGCAGCCCTAATGGAAGAGCCGCCATTTAAAAGGGGGTGATTGATACGGTTCGAACGGAAAGTTCAATGTCAGTCACCGGTGACCGACATGGAGCTTAAGGTATTAAATAGATAGTTTAGTAGTAGATAGTTCATGCAATGATTGAAAAAAATGGAGTCAGTTATTAGTCACACCCTGCGACAAAGTTACAGAATATATTTATTTAAGATTGAATCTACAGAAATATGAGTGAATTATTTAAATTTTTTAGATTTGTTAAATACGATATTAATAAATTTACATACTATACACATATAAAAACAAGACTTGTAAAATTCCAATCCATATTTATAATTAAAAACATGAAAGCGTGATTAAGGAAGAATCAAATAGATTATATTTTAAATACTTCAATACAAGAATCGATAAGCTTTTAACTATTTCATAGATAAATCTCAATACACAAGGACTTGCGCTCTTAAAGCAAAAAAGCGAAGATTGCTGTCCTACCGCAGCTCCTCTATCCCCCTATTCCTCCCCCCACTCGGCGGATTTCCGATTTTCTCAGGATCAGGGAAATAGAAGGGCTGGTTCATACCTTTGAAGTTTTAGAAACGCCGACAAGAGGGGACGAAACTAGTTTTGAAGTCACTGTGCTGGCAGGAAGTTTGTGGGGCCCGAGAGCGTCCTCTGGCGATTCTTTAATTCTTAGCTATTTGTTCCTGTGTTAATCTGTGTTACTTGTTATTTTGGTCAAATATTAAGAAAGTCTTGCTTCTCTTGTAAGTATATTCTGTTATTTTATCTATAATATCTCAAATTATTTATTAAAATTGTTGTATCTCATTGATCTCACTCCAAAAACTGGCATTCAAATTTAAATATTAAGTTTAAAAAAAGAAAGCAATAACATCAATACCCTTATGGTAAAGGCATTTCAGTATTTTCGAGCACGGAGTGTCAGCGTGGTGACGTCACAAAATTCCCCCACTGGTTCTTCGCTGAAGCCTCTATTATATTTCTCTGGCCTTGGATTTTCTAGCATCATCGCGAGGTCACAATCTAGGCAGACCCTTTAATTTTGCCGCTACCCTCGCTCGAAGCTCCAAATTGGAATCGGCGCATGAAGTGTTGGGCTTTGAGTTCCTTGGAATTCCATCGATTTGAATCATTTGTTCCAAATTTCATAGGTTTTCGACCTTGACGAATGATTTTTCTTCCCGTATTCCGAAAATTCCTTTTTGTATTAGGTGTGAACGATCCGCTTAAACATCAAGAATTGACAATCCACCTTAGTACACAGTTCAATAAGGAAGAACAAACATTAAAGTTTAAAATCTATATTCATAACTATGCACAATTATTAACAGTTCCGTTGAATTAGGAATGCATAAGAACTGCATGTTGCAGTAAAGACACAAAAAGGCGCGGGTATCAAATAGCAGAGAGCTAAAACCACAAGCGTACCAACAGTACGGGAATGGCGGCTAGAATATTAAGACACAATGAATTTATAAGAGAGGAACTACTAGCGCCGCCTATTGGAGACGCCAAAGTAAGCATGCAGATAAAATACGCGCGCGATTACACAAAATACATTAACTCTGGGATACATAAAATAAAGTAATAGGATGCGGAACAACTACGAAAACGGAAAAAGGTTTGAGCCTGTCAAGCCAGAAAGCAATGTTGACACGTTTTATTTTTTAAAAAAAGGGATTAAGAAAAAAGCATTAAGCATTGTGAATTCTCCGACACGGGATAGCATTTCATATTCTCACAGTTATACAATCATTGTACATACCATCATCGTGAAATTATCCAGCATCATCATCTCTTTTCATGTCAATATTGTTCTAATAAATAGGTATGTAACTTCATGTGGTGTGATTGGTATCACTTCAAAACCATCACATCCATACATTTCATCTGGTGTATCCTTTTCTTTTACTTAATTCACTGACCAAGAGCCCCTGTAGCAGCCTCTACTTGCGACCCATGTTCTATTGTAAAAATTATTTCTTTCTGTATGCTTGACCGAGCGAGCTTTAAAGTTCGTAAAAGACCTTTTGAGACATCCTGTATTCATTATAATGTACTAAAATTTTATGATATGCGGTATTTTATATAACAATCAAAATTTTGATCAAGGCATATCTTAATAAACAAGTAAATAGGATCATAATAAGTCTATAGAGACAAAACTTTTTTTCAAAGATTGTGTCCATACCACGAAAAGCAGCATGTCCGTGCTTGAGCTTCCTCATGCTGTTCAATGAATTTCAAGGCTGCTTGAATAGAATTGAATAAGTCATTTGAATATCATTCACCACTCTCATCAATATCATTTCTTTGAACTCGTTCCTGTCATTGCTTACAAGTTAGGCTAATTAATCCATCACTTTACACTGTTCGTCAGCACTTGCCAATCCACGAACATTTTCAACTGAAACATTGTCACAGCCACATAAAAAAGCACAGTTGAAACCTTCATTGATTAAAACACAAACAAACAAAAAAAAAACATAAGAAAGGCGCAGTACGGGTCCGCGCCGTAGATTTTTCGTGGAAGCGTCGGGATAAAATCATAAAACAAGCGTTTCGTATTAATATGTAATTTAAATATCAATATCTTTAATACAAAATTTACACAGAGTAGTATAATGGGTACAGAATAGATAAATCACAAGCTGCCACAGACCCTTGCTACATGCGATTTTACCCCGACGTTTTCACGAAAAATCTACGGAGCGGACCCGAACTGCGCCTTTCGTATATTTCATTTAGAGTAGCTTTTGATGGCGCCATCTGTTGGCAGTATATAGAACTACATTTTGCGTATACGCAGTAAAACGTTATTTACTACAAATGCTCATATTTTCTGTAATATCCAAATTTTTGAATTCAAATTTTAATACAATGTTTCTTTTACGTATTGTCAAGTAATCTGTAAGTTTCGTACAATTCGAAAGAAAACTCTGCATGTTATAATAAAAAAACATGCTGAGTTTGAAATTTCAATTTAATACCGATTTTTACTTATATTCTCATAAATATTTTTATTGTCTCACTTTGGTACTCCTCAAGCTCTTCAAACTGACACCAGATTCAACCTTCTAGCTAAACGCGTTCCCACGCTACGCTTATTTATAACCTTACATAAATCTAATTCATAACAATGCGCCTAAACTGGTACGATGACGTCACAGGCCAAACAAATACTGTGCGACAAACTCTTATAGATATTATCTATCCGTTGTGGGGTCGACCATTCTTTTCGCGTTATTATTCTCGTAGTTATTAACGATTCAAATCTGACGGTATTTTGTAACACAAGAAAGTTCGACCGATTATCACGGTAATGAGCGGAAAGACGTTTTCACGTCAAAAGCACACACACAAAAAAAGAACGGAAGATTAGCAATGGATTGTTTATTGGTTTTACTGTCTTCGCAACATGTGCGACTACCTGAGTGTAACATGCCCGCCTGACCTCGCCTTACAAATAGCGAAACAAACAATCATCTAACGATGCAGGTAAACTTCAAAGTGCATTTTTCAATTTATGACTTTTATTCATATCCGATGGCTGTTGAAAAGGAATGTCTGATAACGACAATCTGCTGCATTATCATTTGTAGGCAATTCCATATTTGTTTTAAAAAATTGAAAAGAACAAATTTTAAAATAAAAATATTTAAAATTCCATAAAATTTGCATCAGAAGCTTGTTGAAGGATTAAAAATTCTCTGCTCAGTTTCAATGCGGAACAATGGAAGTCAATTATTAACTATTCTTAGTTAACTAACTGGCCTTGGTGCTCTACAAATAGCAAAACTAACATCTACCTAATAATCAGCCCACGTAACGATAGTGAAAACAACAAAATACTCTCTCCGATTTATGAATTTTAATTAGCTTAGAGCCGATATCGGTCAAAACAGACTGTCGAATAATTAGAAATTAATGTAATATAATTTGATTCCAATTCTACATTTATTGGGAAATCTCGTTGAAAAAATCAAACTTGTAATTAAACTATTTTAACTTTATATCAGAATTAGATTTCAAGATTTAAGAGTTTTCATCCTATTTCAGTCGCGTGTAATATGAACTATAATTTATTAATAATAATGCATAAATTAATAGTTTCATTAAAATCACAATTTTTTCATAATTTTATTATAATTTATCAACATTTAAGCTTAAAATATGAAATTTTTATAAAAATATTTCTTACATATTGTTAAATTGGTCGTACAAATAATATATTCACTGTGGACCGCAAGTTTTATATGCTTAGTTTAAAAAATACTTAATTCTTAATTTATATGCACCTGCTTACCGTACCTACAAATAATAAACCGCAATAGGAGACAGCCCCTTATCGCTTCCCACCGGATGCACGGTCAGGTATCCGCTACCGTAGCGCCCTCTCCAAACACTGCGCTTACCAGGGGCGTCCGATGGATGCAATTCTTAACGAACATGAAGTCATCAAATTTCTCACGAACCGGGGCGGCCGGTGCACCAATTTCGAGCTGGTGTCCAACTTCAAGAGCGTCCTCAACAACCCAAGATACCAAGGTGAGTAAATCCCATCTGTTTCACGCCATCCCTCCGTCAACAGGTGTCAGTGGATACGAATTAGGCTTAGTGTACGACTGTCGATCGAAGGCCATTCACTTCTCACAGGTACGGGATGTTACGCGAACATTACGCGGCTTCTGGGAGGGTCGGAAAAAGGGGGTTTTCTGTCTCTCAGACGATAGTGACGCATTACTTTCAGGTGGGTTACAGAAGTGCAGTTGTACTGGAAATAATATTTATCGTTTTCTGCTTACTTTGTTTATAAATTTAAGGTTTGTCTTCATTGCAAAATATGCTCAAATAATTTTCGCTTTTTAAAAATTTAAGATATCTTTTTATGAGTAATTTTTTTTTAAAAAAATGCTTGTTTCACATTATAAAGCATTTTAACAAACGTTATGTAATCTATAAAGTGGGTTTTGAAAATGACTTATAAAATGGAGACTTATACTAGAAATAATATTTATCGTTTTCTGCTTATTTGTTTATAAATTTAAGGTTAGTTTTCATTGAGAAAAATGATGAAAAGGGTGTTCATATATTTTTAAAATCCAAGCTGTTTTTTTTATGAGTAATCAAAAGAAATGTTTATTTTGCTTCATGAAGCATTTTAATTGAAGTTGATGGGAGCCAAATTTGTTTTTTCAACACGAGGTTCCACTTTTAGAATATGATGGTAAATTTAAAAGTTGTTACATTTTTTTTGTAGTTAAATGTTTATAACAGCTGCTAAATTTGGTAGATTTTTTTTAAAGTATGTAATTTATAAACGCCGATTTGAATGCGTGTTTATACGTAAAGATGAATTCGAATCTCTCATTTTTATCGTAATTTTTAATGGGTTAACCATTTATAATTGGTTCTTCAGTTTAATAATATCTAAGATCGATGTAACATAAAAGTTGATAACCACCATTGAAAATTTAGAATGTAGCTGCTAATCATATTAAATAAATTTATTTAAAAATATTCTTATTTCTAATTATTGATATCGGGTTTTAGGAAAGTCTGAATCAGTCCCGATCAGTTTCGATACTATTAGTTTACTTCTAAGTTTCAGCTAACCCAAATAGTGATTACGAATTTATTGATGTTAAGTGTTTAGAAGATAATTTGGCAAGTAAAATTAATGCAGTTTTTCTTATCTCATAGAGAAACATTTTCTTAACCTTCCACTTGGGGGCTTTTTAAATAGTTTTTTACATGCATCGCTTACAAATAGGTCCAAATACTTTTGCAACGAAGCAAACTGTTATTTATTTGCAATGCCATAATAGTACACGCTGAGTACATAAGTACCGCGGAAATCGTGGGATACGCAGCTGAAGGATGAAATCATTTCCGGAAATTTTTCTTTAAATTTTCATATAGTAAAATAGTGAAATGGTTTTGTAATAATGTTGTTTGCATCGATTATCCAAACACCGATAAATTGAAACATGGATTAGCCGAAAGCATTTCAGACGGCAAATTCCAATTCAGAGCTGGCTAGGCTGATTAAAGAATATTCAGGATTTGAAGAATGTGACCAAGAAATCATTCAAGACTGGCTCGAATGTGATGTCGATGACCCTGACTATCAAGTACTGGCGGACGATGAAATCAATGCCAGTGTCATCGATGACCAACGAAAACGATCGCGCTGAAAAAGGACCATCAAGTGAGGAAGCTCTTTTACTGTCTTGAGACGGCTATGAAGTGGTTGGAACAACAAGAAGATTGTGACGCTACCTTTTTAAAACGTGTACAAGATTTAGCGGCAAAAAAATATAAATAAATAAATCGTGGCTCAGTTCTGAAGCAAAAGAAAATTTTCGACTTTTCTTAAACTATAGGCCTACTTTAATGTACTACTGTAACGCCAACACACTCGGTTACACTACTACTTTATGTAAGGTATGTGTTTATAAGACGTGTTTTACAGTTTTGTGTTTAATATCACAGCTGCTTTGTTTCATATGGCCCCTATGACACGTACAATTTTTTTCTTAAATGATCAGTTATCCGGACACTCCCAGTCACCAATTGTGTCGGATAATCGACGCTAATAAAAAATAGACAACTTATCCTTCTTGCATTTAAATTATGAAAGATCCAACATTAACATCATTAAAAATAATATTGGAGAATGGATTAACATGTTGGCTGCCGATAACGCATTTTGACTCACCCCTGTGATACACACCTATTATCTAATTAGATGACTTTCTCTATTATAGTTAACAGATAGAGAATGGGTCATCTGATTAGATAAGAGGGCCGAACCTCAGGCGTGAGTCATAGCTTCGAACATGTTATGTGACAACATATTTAAATGTGTGCGTGTGGATATCTTGTTAGAGGTTTTAAACTTGACTTTTGATCCTACAACGCGGGATTATTTTTCATCGCTATTAAGATGTAACAAAGCGAACTGCTTTTTAAATCCAACTCTGCATTGTGATTCATATTCATTTGCCAAAATAAAGATGACTAAATAAAAATGAAGAATAAATAAGGCAATTAAAATAAGAATAATAAAGTCAAAATTATAGAAATGGTTAACAGTTATATAAAATATTTCAAAAGAACATTTTAGAGACAAAGGAACAGATTTTATATTTTGAGTTTAATTTCTTTCATTTTTCTCTCAGACTGACTTATTCATATTGGTCATGGTAGGATAATCACACTTTATGCATAGTAAAAGCTCTGAAGAGAAATTTTTCAGAAACTATCTTTTTAACCCCTTAAGTCTCGTATTTTTCTTTTTTTGCTATCTAATGAGATGTCCCCTCCTGTTTTGGAAAGGGGCTGTCGTTTTCTTTCATCTAAGAAGGCATAGAATACTTGAGATCCTTATGGATTCTACGTAAATTTTGTGTCAAATTATAAAACTAATCAATGATAAAATTTTAGTTTTTAAGCCTAAAAATAAGATAATTCGATGCACATCAATATGACGGCCGCGAGACTTAAATGGTTAAAGACGTTAAAAAAATTATTAACTAGACTTAATCACTTTTTTAGCCTTCAGCGCTCCAAAAATTAATTAGATGCGTATTGTACTAAGACTACACAATTACTTTGATTAGCAACGGAAACAAGTACTAAATATCTCGGTAAAATCCTGTATAAATTGTTTGAATAAAAAATTGTTCATATGCGTTTAGAGGGTAAACTATGCCTGCAACTCAATGCCCCCTTTGAGGTGCCAACGGAGCGTTAAATTTTAACCTTCTAGCAGGCGCGCCGTATGTAGGAGACACTTGTATCATGCACCGTATTACATATTTTTATCGCATTGTTTTACAAAATTAAGTGCAACTTTTATTTATGTAATCTATATTTATTAGCTTTATACTAAACAAAGATTATATAAATAAAAATTGCACTAAAATTTATAAAAATCGATATATGATTTATGATGCACAATAGAAGTATTGTATAGCAACGGATTCGGAAACCCTCCGCGCTTTTGCGCATGCGCCGGGCTGAGTTATTTTCATCAAAACAGGGTGGGAAATGAAGAATGGAAGGGTGATGTTTACATTTTATTGACCGTGATCTTACAAAGAACTCCGGAAATGCGGTCATATGACTCATTGCCTGGCACCCCTTTCCGGTGTAAAATCGTCCAAAAGTGGTAGTCTTGGAATCCGTTGCTGAACAGTATCTCTTGCATACGCGCGTCTGCTGGAAGGTTAATTTTCTACAGCCTGACAGTTCGAATATTTATCTGAAACTTGGGACAAAGAGTCAACATCCAAGACTGTCTCAAATAATCTGAGACGTCTGGTCAGTTTACCTAAACATTCCAAATATTTTCAGTTTCTTGAACTGTGCTTGTAGAATGTATGACGTGCTCTAGAGAAAAGAAACTCGCGTCTCATTTCTATGCATCAATGATCTTGAAAAAAACGCATCCATAGTACTGATACCAAACGTTAAAATCGCTGCATGATTCAACAGAGAAAAATAAACATTTTTGAAAGCAAATGATTCTTCACAAGCCAACGGATGATGAATTTATTATTTCGTCGTTCAACAAGCAACACCACCTGTCTCAGTTTTTTGAAATTTCAAAGAGGAATTTATAAATGAATTTTTGCATCAATAACGAATATTTCTGAATTTTTTTTTCGCGTATGGTAGGAACTTGCTGTCTCATGTTTATACAAGATGTTTAAAAAAATGCAGAAATATTTGTTATTCGATGCGAAAAATTCAGTTTTTAATTACTCTTTGAAATTTCAAAAACTGAGATAGGTGGTGTTGCTTGTTAAACGACGATTTCTTACATTACATCGAATTATTATTTTCGAATCAGGAAGAAAAAAAACCCGATCAGAAGGGGTGTACACTTCCTTTCTCTTGTCAGTAAAGATGGCCATTTTCTACGAACAGTACAAATTAGGAGCTAGAATTGAATTTTTACTATAACTAGATTATTTTAACCCTTTATATCCCAACGGTACTTAAAAGTTCCTCTTTAATCACGTTTATATCTTCGTAATACGACCTTGACGGAATATGAAAAAACACGACGAATGTAGTTCCAACAAAGCAAGCAGTAGATAGCAGCTGAAGGCAGGAATTAAAAAAAAAATATTTGAATTAAGTTATTTTAATTAATTAAAAATACTTTTTTTCTCTTTCCTGGGTTATTCGGTCCCAAAACTTATCTAATGGTTCGAAAATAAAATTGCAAATTTCCTGATAAATTAATCTCGAATACAAAGAGTTCAAGTATTCTCTTTTAACCTTCCAGCGGGCGCGGGTTTGCAAGAGATACTTGAATTGTGCATCGTATTACATATTTATATCGTTATTTTATATATTTAAGTGCAATTTTATTTATAAAAACTTTTACTATTAGGCTAATAAATAGAGATAACGTGAATAAAAGTTGCATTTATTTTTGTAAAATTACACGATATATATATATATATATATATGATATTTAAATTTTTTTTAACTTTCTTAAATCACTTTTAACGACACCTCATTTTAATTCCTTCTACTTCCATCGTAATAAGCGCACTACAACTTTCTTTTCGAGTCACGAGTCTTTTCCAGGAAAATTCCCTTCTCTGGGTACTTAAACTTTCTGCGCATTCCTGTCTGCCTTTTTTGACTCCAACATGTAAACGAATAACAACGTCGCGCTGCTTCGCGGGTTACTTTTTTAAAGTCTGGTCATGGATACTCGTATAATATAATTATTTTAACTATTGCAAAGTAACATATTATTGTCTACGATGGAATAAATGAAGATTTAACAACTGCTGTTTTTTTCCCTTATCGACATGGATTACTTCACCTTTAAAACCTGATCTTTCATATATATGTAATACGATGCACTATATGTCGTAAAATGTGCGTAAGCGCGGTTAATACGATACATTTATTTATAAGCGAAATGCGGGATAGCTCTGGGCTTTTGATTCAAATCCAAGACAGTCAAAATTCAGAACTGTTCTGGATAATCCAGATCATCTGCTCATCTTTGTTTAATATTGCGATGAGTAGCATGAATATCTTTGCCACAAATTACTGGCTAATCAAATGTTAAGTCTTCCTACAACTTATGCGCCTACGTGCGAAACGCTGTCTACAAGGACAATAGACTACTACATGAATGTAGTATGCATCTGCGATAAGAACTGGCTTTAGGCCAATTTCCGTCAATGATGATCGGAAGCAATTCTTTCAGCATCGGCATACTCTAGAGAAATGAGAACGTTTCCGCATTATTCTTACTCGAAACAATGCGATAGTATTTCCATGAAAATATCTTTCCAAAGGTCGCCATAAGGTTTATTTCAGTGGGTGCACATTATATTAGTTTTCTAAAATAACTATCAACATTTTTTTCTATATAAAAAACTAAATTTATTCTAATAATATTCATCAATATGCATATTCATGTTAGACAACACGTTCACTTGTTAAGGCGCGTTCTTTGCTGGAGCGTTACGGCTGCTTGGTATTTATAAGTATTTAATTGTAATTTAAACTACATTTTTATTACTTCCTAACTTATCAATATTTCTCACTGCAAGTTTCTTCTTTTTGTTAATTATTTCATTTAAAAGAATAATATTTATTTATATAATTGTCCTTTTTCCTCAGTTTAACTTAACAATAATATTATTTACTTGATAGCCTTAGTTTTCAATATTTTATACTTCACGATCGGTAGTCGCAGTTTGAAATATTGAAAAGTTAGGAAGTGAACAAATCGTCGTAATAGCATTTATTACTCGATCGGCAGTCGCAGTTTGAAATATTGAAAAGTTTAAGAAGTGAAAAAATCGTCATAATTATTACTAGCATTTATTACTCCGTTACAATTTATCCGTCGTGTTGTAATGGATTAACAAATATTCTGTCAGAATGCCGATCTTTTCTTCATTTTCGCTTCCTAACTTTTCGTCATTTCATACTACAACTATATTTTTTAGTTATTTATTTCATTCATATCACTAATAATATTTATTTATATAGAATTATGTATTAATATTATTCTATAGCTCAATCCGTCGATCATGCTGCCAATGTACTAATAAATGCTCTGTCAAGATGACAGTCTTAACTGACGGTCATTTCTGTGTTTTATCATATACAATAAAACTTCGATGAACCGTCACTGGTTTCACCATCAGTTTCTGTTATCCGTCATCGTCTATAAAGTAACATAGCTTTATGGTGTTACAGTACAATTCTGCACATCACTACCCTTATATTGAAGTTGATATTGATCGTTTTATAAAATTAAATACAATATGTATGTGTTATTCACTTTTAAAGAATTTCATTTTCGATCCAAGCCAGCCATAAAACCAAGTTATTGTACATGTGTATTAAGAGATTTCTGTTATCCGTCTATTCGATTATCCGTCACCAGACGGTGATGGTTAATCGATGGTTTACTGTACATAAAATATACGAAACAATTATTTTTAAATCAGTTAATATTCGAATTGATTTGTTAGTTAATAATTAAAAGCTATAATAGCAGTTATTAAATAGCATAGAAAAAAAATTATAGAACAAAAACATGCTTTTTTTCTGTTTATATTTTTGAATATATTTTCCTGTGTAGTTTTGCAGCTTTCTTCTATATCAAGAACTAGCAACACCGCACGGCGTTGCCCGTGGTGTCATGACTTCAACAAAATGAAAAATAAAGCCCACATACAATTACATAAATGAAAAGTATGAAAACGAAATCAAAACAGAAAAATATGTATTATTGAATTTGCCCGCTTCTTTTTCCTCTCGATAATGACATTTAAAACTGTAGGAAAACAGTACCGAGTACGTTAATCCAAAACAATATTAAAAAATTTACAATGTGAAATTCATTACACCGAAAGCAAAGTATGCGAGGCAAACAAATATATTAAAACACGCTTAAAAATAATAATCGGTAGTTGAGAAAATAAATAATCTCCGCGGAGAACGCGAAAGTAATGACGTCATCTGCCGCGAGGAAGGTGACGTCCGATCGAACTGTAGAAATGCATGCTGGGAGCTGAAAGTAACCTTGGATAGAAAGCTCCGATTAGGTCTGCGAGAGAAAATGTTTGAACTGATCAATAAAAAAAAATCACAGAAAATCAGGGGAAAAAAAAGATATTTTGACCGTTCTTATTTTAAAACAAGGGTAAATATTCCCGTTGTTACCTCAAGAAAATTGAAAATGATAGCGTTATTAGAACGTTGAATGCGGGAAAATAAAAATTGAATGTTAAAAATGTAAAGGAAAAGTGACTATTGTTTAAAAATTTCTCTTAATTCAGTAAATTACGTTGGAAATTTAAAACAAACTTCATTAGAACGAAAATCGTTTGCTCTTTCCGATGGTGTATCTATTTTTTTTATTTTTATTTTATTTATTTATTTTGTAAAATTATCCGAAACCATGCTATTGAGAAATTAGTGCGAAAAATAATCCAAAACAACACAAAACATTAAATCAAAAATTTTCTAGATTAAATTTTAAAATTCTGGCTTCGGAGGTGCATTGAGTCACCATTATGACTACCTGTGTGCCAAATTTCATGGCTATCAGTGCGATAGATTCGTCTGGACATCGCGGACACACACACGCAGGCACATAAACATCGCCTTTTATAAGTATAGAAATTCTTCTTGAACAGAATTTAAAATTTCATAGATATTGGAACAATTAAAAAAATTCGAAAAAATAACCTTTATCATTCATAACCTAAATATATCATTTAATTCATGAAAAGATTAATTTCTCTTCCATTTTCCTT
This sequence comes from Araneus ventricosus, assembly GCA_013235015.1. Classification (NCBI taxonomy): domain Eukaryota; kingdom Metazoa; phylum Arthropoda; class Arachnida; order Araneae; family Araneidae; genus Araneus; species Araneus ventricosus. The sequence continues at coordinate 1,450 of BGPR01038993.1, read as the reverse complement.
TCTTTAGTTTCATTTTCAATTCCGAGTACCAGAACAATAGTGTGTACGTTATTCTAAAGTAGACCTATTAAATAATTTCTTTGAAGTGTCATGAATCACGATTTTACTCCTATTCAATTTTCGTCTCGTCCGACCGCTTCAGAACAGCACATTTCAATCAATGAATGAAACCGAAAACTCGGCTGTCATAAATCTTTTCGTCCTGTTTAGTGCGAGGCATTTTGTTTGCGTTTTTCCTTCCGACCACTTCTACGCATGCGCATGAAAGGCCTGAAAAGGGACCGTGTATTATATGCGTGTGTATTCGCAGCTAGAAACGGAGTAGATATTTTCCGTGCTCAACTCTAAATTAGGTTTGAAGCATGGTTTGGTTCAAATTTCGAATAACTGATGTATTTTTACTTTCTCGTGTACTAAGTATAAAATTATATATATATTTGCCGTGCCCTTTTACTTTCTCGTATACAAAGAGAAAGTATTGCAATCGTCAAAAAATTCGAACTCGAGATTTTGACGAATGTCCACGTTTTAGACCTCCCTGAGTCCGAAAAACACAATTTTGGAATTATGTCTGTCTGTCTGTGAACACGATTACTCGAAAAGTATTCGAGATACGGGGATGAAATTTGGTATGTGATCTTTACACATAATTTGTAGGTTTCTATCAAATTTAGGACAAAATCCGTCTACGGGAAGTCTGTCTGTGCGCGTTCATGTCAACACTATAACTCAAAAACTTGAATAGCTAGATGGATAAAATTTGGTTCACAGTTTTATCATCATGAATGTAGGTCCGTATCAACTTTTGCACCAAAACCGTCAAAGGGTTGATTGTCTGTCGGTCTGTATAATCGCAGATTTTTAATCGCAATAACTTCTTAACAAAATTACTTAGACAAATGGTATGTAGCCTTCTTACCTTAATTGAAGATTTGTGTCCATTTTTTGTATCAATCGGTTAAAAAAAGGCGTTAAAATTGCATAATTAATTTTTCTAATCCGATTCTTCATGCGCATGCGTACTGGTAGCAATCTCTGTGCACGCGGAAGCTATTGAGCGAATTACGTCACTTTGTCCTTGAGCCGGAAGAGTGGAACCTAGCAGTGTGCGATAGATGCGTTGTAATCGGTACGCATCTCTTTGAATTTGATTCTTGACCTAAATATTTTACAATCACTATAATCTACTTTTGAAAAATCTTCTGTTCGTCATTAGATTCTAAGTTACAGTAGGTTCGAATTTTTTATCCTCGCGGGGGGAGGCGGAAAAACACCTATTTGGGGAAGTATACGAGAAAGTTTAGGGGAGACCACTCCCGCTGGTTTTACATTTAGCATTAAGTGTTTAGTACATCAATTGCACCAGTATTATTTAAACTATTAACTATCACGCACTGTTAGTTTTGTTGTGTTGAAAAAAATATATTCCTTCTCTTCGCCATTTTTTTTT
>BGPR01038992.1:0-14475 GCA_013235015.1 Araneus ventricosus | reverse complement strand
TTTTATGTACACTTTCATTTATTTTTGAGAAGAATATAATCCAGAGAAATTCATTTAAATATTTTTGTAGAGAACAGATTTTAAATATTGTAAACTCATCCAAAATATCCAAAGATTTTCCCTGATTTCTTGCATTACTCTGCAACCAAATTCTAATTAGTGAAAAAAAACAAAAAAAATTAAAAAATATGGAAACTTTTGATCAGAAAATCTTCACTATCTCAGAGTCATAACTGAAAAATTTACATTTATAGTTTTAAGAGAATGACGACAGACAAACAAAAAAGAAGAAGAATGCACAATGTACGATAGAATTGAAATGTAACTGGTGATGTTTTCCTTCATAGAGAACATTTTCTAATTGGTAAGAGTTTGACCACTTTCACTTAGACCAGAACTGCAGCCGCTGGTGGTTTCATTAAAGTACATTATTAGAAGAGGAATCTGCAAATGGAGGACGCAATGGCTATGGTAAACAATGTCAAACAAGGGATTCGACCATCAGAGATTGAAGGTGTACTGCAGCACACCTCCAGCCTTGCAAGGGAAACTGGGAGAACCATCCCACTGCCTAATTGGCCAGGGGGGGGATAGGGGCGCCGTTGGTCGCAAGGCAGTCCTGGCTGGTCTCAAGGGAAAAGAAGGGAGGAGTCACACCTCAAGGAACAAAACAGGGTGCTGGAGAGGAGAATTCCAGAAGAACTGATTATAAAGCCCTGAATGTGTTCCAGACTTATAGCTCTGATTAAAAGTCCTTGTCTGATTCTGGACTTTGGCAAATGTTCCATGAGAACTGTAAATTAGCCTTTCGAAATTCCCTGGTTCTGTCAATTTCGGGCACCCTCATGCCATGCTAATACCCCTGATACTAGAAGGCCTCAGTGACCACGGAATTTTAATGTACCTGGAAAGAAATAGTCTCATAGAATAGTTTGAATGATGGAGCCATTATGGTTTGATTGAGATATATCGGGTTTCATGTCACGTGATCGCCTGAATACGTCATAGGGATGCTTAAGGCTTGATTGTCTCTAGTTAATAGATCATGGAAAACCAAACACATTTTAATATGATTATTTGATATTATGAAGAAATATTTAATTTGGATAAAGATAATTTTGTAATTTTACAGATGCAACATATGATAGATACAAAAAATTCTGAAACTAAAGAAGGCCCATGACACTTCATCTAGAAGCAAACAGAGGCTGGCCAATGTGACGCTTGCTAATGAAAAGGACTCAATCCAAACATGGTAGAATTCAAAATATACTCCCAATATGAGGTTTTGATCTTCATCTCTTTCTTCTGAACTCCATGACTGATCATACTTTAACGCCAAACGAAAACTTGAAACTGCCGACCTTGCAGTAAAATTATCATTCAGATCTTCATGCAAGAAATTGTTATTTAAATTCATAGTTAGAGTCAGAAATAATTTAGCTCAATACTCTAATGTCTTATTGCACTTGGTCGCCTAGGCCAAGCATACCCACAATTGGAACAGCAAATAGGGATGGGAGCACGGGAGCAATGTATATTACTCGTATTTCTAAAATTTTTTCATTTAGTTCCCTTGTAATTAATCAGCTAAATAACAATTAATTTAAAGACAAAAAATCATCTACCTTGTTTATGGTATACTGGCATCTTATACGAATTGAATAACATATAAACGTCTAAATATTGATGTAATTGTATTCCTTCTAATCCAGTTAAGTAAATTCACAAGGGTTTAATTAATAATTAATAAAAAAGAAATTTAAATAAATACGTCAATTCACGCAGCCTTAAAGAAATGTTATCAGAATGACTTGTTCAATTAGATTTTCTTTTTCACATTCGAAAAGCTTATGGAATCACTCGTCTCTGTATTCTAGCGACAACGTTCAGAGCCGACACTCATAATTTAAGAAATCATGTATTTAATTATGAATTTGGTTTATTGAAAATTTGCCTGTAAGCTGAAAAGTTAAATGCATTTTATTTTGCCCTATAACACATCAGTTGGGATTTTTGGTATGGAAATAATGTTTCAAAATATTTGAACATGATTTAAACGCTTTATTTTATGAAAACCATTTGGTATTAACTTTGCATCTTCCGCTCTATTCGTATCAGCTCTAGTGCATTGGAAAAAAAATGTAAAGGCGACAATGCATTTTTGAAGTAGTTCTTTTAGAGCGTTTTTAAAATAAAACTATGGTACATTTGAAAGGGATTGCACAATATTTGGAGTTCGCTAATTCATAAATCGAGATTGCGTACTATTAGCAAACTAGTAGAAAATCACCCGTCATGGTATGACGGGTATTGCCTCTTCATTCGAGGGATTTCCCGTCCAATTTGACGTGTTTAAATAGATATATATGCGAGAGAAATGTTTAATATTAATTGTAAACAAATAAAATAAACATATGTTTTATCACAGGAAATATTTTTTTATTAACATACTATTTACATATTTCTTTATTCAGAAAACCTCTGGGTAAACAACATTCCGTGTGAAGTATTTTTCGTTGTTTAACAATTTTCCTTGTACTTCAGATGTCTTTGTGTAAATTTTAGCGTTGCCAAACAATATTATCAAATTATATCATCACGATTGCAATAAATAATCAGATGCATCGTGGCGTCCAAACTATATCACGCGCATGATATACCACTGACATAATTTACTACTTTCTATTAAGAAACGGAAATTAATTTGAAATATAGGATTAATATAATTTAAAATTTCTCGGGAAATATTGATCGTAGCGAGATAAATTTTATATCAATCGATAGAAAATTTAATTTCACTATTTTAGAGCTATTAAATTTGAAATTAGAATGACAATGACTCTTTTAAATTTCAAATGACTGAATTTTAGGTTCTGTAACAATGAAATAATTCTGTTTAACGTCTCGCAGTGCTATGGTTGCTTTTTTTTTTGGTTGGTTTGTTGGCAACAGTTTTACTGTTGGTGACGTCAGAGCGTTACCGAGAGACAGATCTGGGCAATTTGCATGCAATACTGATTTTTAAAAGAATTCTGTTGAGGCATTCATTATAGGGACGGTTCAGAGTTAAAGTCAACCAAGTCCATATTTTGCTCTATTTTGAACTAGCACTAGTGCAAAAATGTTATATATTCTGTTCAATAATGACTCAAGTCCCTTGTTCAATTTGCATCCATCATGCAGCAACCACATTTAAATGTCCTATGTTATTTTAAATGCAGCTAAATAGCTTTGAGATCTGTTTTCTCAGAAACGAATCTCATGAATTGGTTCACCTTAACTCTGAACCCTCCATTTATAACAAACAATGTTTGGGTAAACCTGGAGTTTAGGGTGCGTTATATTTTCTCGCCAATTTTCTTTGGCGCAATTTTGTTTGCCGTCGCCAAACACTGTTTAGGATGCGCGGTGAGTTTTTTATAGGTCTCCTGCGCATTCGATGCCTACGGCATCTCAAAACGAGAGATTGAGCACGCAATGCCTTAGACATTGCAAGGGTGCAACGGGCAAATTTTTTTAACTTATAGAAACATCAGCAGCTTTTCTTTCAGCAAAGCGGGCGCCTCGTAGCTTCGCTTTTTCATTGAGAAACGAAACACGCAGGGAAAGCACGAACGCAGGAAAAACACAACGTCTGAAGACAATGAAACGTAGCAAGGGAACCATTGTTTCCAGAAAAAAACATTTCTTGTTCGATAATTGCATATAATCAGCAACACAGAGAAAGAGAATCAGCAAATTAAATGAACGAAAATCTTCAGAAGAGAAGCGAATAGTTATTGAAAAAAATCGTTCGTTAAATGAATTCCAATCGAAGTATTATTCAAATTCGCACGCCGACCAATCAAATGGAAGAGAGCAGACAATGGACCAATGGAAATGAGGCGAAAGTAAGGGCATGCGCCGTAGACCGGTAAACTAATCACTGTCGGCGCATGCGCAAACGACGACGAAAAAATTTTCAACTCGCATCCAAAACAAATGTTCTGGCACTCTCTCTCTCTCTCTTGGCGACAAACAATTGACGAGCTTAAGGGAAACGAAGTGAGTACGCACCCTAAACTCCAGGTTAATCAATGTTGGAAAACTAGTTACTCCATTAAATTTTTTGGAGTAAAGAAAAGGGTTTTTTTCCCTCGTATGCCTCTCATAGTCCCACATAAGGATTTCACTTACAAAACAATAAACAGGTGTTATCCCTTTCCACTTGCGCACATCAGCCAAAATTCCATACACGTGGGATCAGTCCACGCCAGCGTGTTAAACGGAAATTGATCTGTTTCAATTCAAATTTTGAATTTGCAGCTCACTTTGGATCTGGTACTCATAACAGTCAACACACTTTATTTTCATTTTTATTTACTGTTTGAAATAATTTCTCATTAATCACTTGTTAATACATTATTTTACTTTATACGTAAGAAGTTTAAATCCTTTTCCTTCATAAAGAATGTTTTAGTGAAGATTTTGTAACAATTAATTATTTAACTCATTATTAATTAGTCAAACAGTTAATATGATAATTAGTTAATTTGACATATTACTTTAATTTGATATTTAACTAAACATGGCGGGACCATGATTTGTTTAATAAAATCAATATAAAATAGCCAAAAACGATAGATATTTAAATAAGAGTTCCCGTTATCCTTTTTGATATTGAAAAATATCTCCTTAACTTTAAAATTGTTTTGGGATTTTCTGCGTGAGTATTTGGTTTTAACCGTCGATGGAGAAATAAATTTGCTGATCAAATTGGCTGCATTCATATCCTATGCTTTAAATACACGTATGCAATTTGCCACTCACAATGATTAATAATTTTTATTCTCTTATATGTTAAGAATTTAGTGACTATTATCTCTGTAACGGTGGAGTTCTCTAAATGAGCCCATTTTAGTAGTATTCAAGTGTTTCATGTCATGTGATTTTACCATATGACAAAGTAATGTTCGCACAATTATATTGTAACCTAGATTAAATAAATTAATTTTTAAATCTAGAGTCTTTTTTTCATTCGTGTCAAGAGTCAATTTCTTGTTACTGTTTCAGATAGGCTAGCTTAATGTTATCTAGGAGATATTTGCACTGCTGAGATGTTTATTTCTTTATGACTCCTACTTGTTGAATGATTAAGTGTTGAGATATAAAAAAAATTGACCAATGTACTGACAGATAAATCTATCATAACTTTTTGGAATGAAAAATGAAATGATAAAACCTTGATATAGTAAAAAATAAAATGTCATGAAAACAGAATCACAGAGTAAATATTGCAATGTGTAGAAACAATAAAGTCATTGGCTATGTCTGTATTGATCAATATGTAATATTTCATTACTTTTGTAACATTAACGTAAAGGAATCTACCATTGCCTTCAAGCTTGCCAAAAAGGTTTTTTTTTTGTTTTTAACGTAGGACTACGTTCCTCCCATTGGGGTCTAAGAAGGAATTTGATTCACACACCAGAATGCCACAAAAAACGTTGTATGGGAAATCCTCTATATCTCGGTAACTACATATGTTAAAAACATAACTAATGTCTTATTTTAGAGATAAAGGGTAACAACAGAAGTTATAAGAAAAAATTGAAAATCGCAATTCTAGTTCAGCTACTAAGGAGTCGCAAGGTGGGCAAAAATACGCATGAATTCGTGACGCGATCCTCTACATCTCGGTAAATACGTATGTTAAAAACATAACTAATGTCTTATTTTAGAGATAAAGGGTAACAACAGAAGTTACAAAAAGCAATTTGAAACTCGGAATTGTAGTTCAGCGAGTACTGAGTCGTAAAATTGTGCAAAAATACGCATGAATTGGTGCCGTCACACGCATGAGGTGTTCGCGCACAATTAGCTGACGCCATTGAGAAATGCTTACATTGCTTGTCCACTGGTAAAGCTGCATCAAATTTAAATGGAACGACCGTTCATTCAGTATTCCGTATGACATCACAGAGTAAGAGTTTGTCTCTTGAAGTTCGAAGCGAGTAAAATAGTCCTAGGCCTGTAACATCAGCGGCTGTTTGAAAAAAGATAGCCTCCCGTCATTTTTTTTTTGGTATTAATTCTTAAAACTTTGTCTAAAAGCTTTAAAGTTATAGCACATATGTGAGAAGATGTTTTTAAAAGAAAACACGCAATTTGCAATCAACTGCAGATAAAATAATTACAATAGCAAAGAAAAGCAACAGTTAAATAAAATCCTAACAAATATTAACGAGCTTTCACAAAATTGTGCAGTAATATTAGTCTCATTTCATGAAAAACATTCCAAAAACCATATTTGCACGTACAAAAACGTACCTCTGAATAATAAGTAATTTAAGCACAGTCCCTTTTCATTCTAAAACAGAAATTCAATTCGGGGAGAACCTTTCTGGTACTGATTGAATGTTGTTTCCAAAATCAAACGCCAACATTCCGGTTTCTATTTTTACTATTTTAAATAGAGACACTACAGACAAAAGGAAAGCACGGTTAAAGAAACTACCCAAAAGAACAACAGTGAAAAAGGTTTCGACAACCCTCCTGCGATTTCCTTTACCCATAGTAAGGGATATCTCATTTCTTCTGGTACAGAAAAAAGTTATTAAGAAGAGGAAGCAGACATAGAAATACATCTCCGCGAAGAGGCTTCTGACCGTACGATTGATTACACGCTGAACCAGGACATTCATCGTGGATTGTTCAAGAAACGACGATTAATTACGCGTTGAACCAGGATATTCATCATGAATCGGCCTGATATCGTCGTCTTCATCGACCAGTAATTGATACAGAAGATTCTTCGGATGGCCCGTATCGAAATCTGCTTATTTAGAATAGAGGACGTGTGAGATGAATGAGGTTACAGGGTACATATGTCTAGGACTGAGGAATGTGGTGCGCAATGTGAGTTTAATAAAGGTTCTTTGAATTCTCATCTAGTGGCAGAAATCTCAGTCTATCACAGTAATCTAGTGGGATGAAAATCATCTGCAAACAAAGCATGGGGCATCTTCTTATACAGCATTGTAAGCATTAAAATAAACAACGTTCTTAATGATTATTATTTTTAAAACATAAGTTTTTATTTATATTAATTTATTATTTATTTAGTTTTATTTTATTATTTATATTTGACTCTGCAGATGACCCAAGAAAATGATTAGCAAGATGCAAAAAAATCTGCGACGCATGTCACCTGTCTTTCGTTTACTGCTACCTGGAATTATACTGATTGTGAAACTTCTTTCAATTATTGGTATAAATTCTGGTGACAGAATAGGATGAGAAAACTATTGACTTTCATTTGATAGCTGTGGAATTCTACTGATTGTGAAACCTCTTTCAATTATTGGTATAAATTCTGTGACAGAATAGGATGAGAGAACTATTGACTTTGATTTGATATCTGTGGAATTATACTGATTGTGAAACCTCTTTCAATTATTGGTATAAATTCTGGTTACAGAATAGAATGAGAGATCTATTGACATTGATTTGATATCTGTGGAATTCTACTGATTGTGAAACCTCTTTCAATTATTGGTATAAATTCTGGTGACAGAATAGGATGAGAGAGCTATTGACTTTGATTTGATGTCTGTGGAATTCTACTGATTGTGAAACCTCTTTCAATTATTGGTACAAATTCTGGTGACAGAATAGGATGAGGGATCTATTGACTTTGATTTTATATCTGTGGAATTCTACTGATTGCCAAACCTCTTTCGATTATTGGTATAAATTCTGCTGACAGAATAGGTGAGAGAGTTATTGACTTTGTTGACACTGTGTTGTAGGCACTAGTTAGAGCATCGCCTTTAAATACTGCAGCAGCCTCTTCGCCATTGGTTAACAAATGACGTCACCAAAAAGGGCGGGTTAGATACGCATTCAATTATAGCTTGCGACACAGCTGGCGATGATGCCCCAAAGTAATGTTAGAAATACTCCTAGTTTTATCATGGCATGTACACTCTACAGATGAATTCTGTCCATACATCTCTAAGTATACAAACTCACGAATGGATCAAAATAATTCTAAAATTAATAGAACTGTATGAATATCTCTTCTTATCCACTTGCTCGTTTTTTAGAATACATATTTCAATAAGATAATGTTCATAGGCTGAATAATATTTGTAAATTTCTTGATGCAATAATCGTTCGAAAAGCTCTGAAAGGCAGCGCTGGAGTTACAATATTTGGCACATAGTTGCTTCTTGATTAATAGACAATAATAACTGGATTAATACTTAGTAAATACTCATTAAGGAAGAGTTTTTCGAAACTGTAAAGAAATTTTTAATTAAAACTGAATCGGCATTTTAAAGTTTTTCTTCACTAACTTCGCGGATCATATTGTTCTCTAATTTCACTATATATTTTTACACTACTTTGAAATTCTAAAATTATCTTTTCATTAATACCATTTTCGACGAAGAAGAAAGATTTCGTAGAAAGGATTTAAGTTTAAAAACCTTTGTTTTATGAATTGGTTTTTAGGTTTAGTGCTTTCAATATTTTAAAATCCTTAATGTGTTTTTATGGTATTAATATGACATTTATGTATTCAACTTTTAAAATCCTAGTGTGTCTTTTAATGTTTTTTGTGAGTGTATGTGTTTTTTAAAAAATATTTATGCGCTGTTAAAATGTTTTAGGGTTTAGTGCTTTGAAATTTTATATTCTCTGTAAACAACTTTTTATTTTCTATTACGTTTTTTAATGTTTTTGAGATTCATTGATTACAGGTTTTGTTCTTCTTTGGGTGTTTATTATTCATTTCGTGTCTGCACTTTGCAACTGGAGTTTTCTCTGCAGTGTGCTTTTCTTTTAAATAAAATAAAATACCAGTTTTATTTCCGCATTTTATTTTAATTTTTTCTCAAACTTCAATAAATTTTTTAAAATATTTTAAGTCTATTTTACAACATTACTTTTCCTTATTTTAGTTACTCAATTATTACTGTATTGTACTGCGCTTCATGACACTTTTAAATACATATTTTTGTGTGTGCACGTTGTCGTTGCTATAATTAAGAGTAAATTTTTGAAATGTAATTTAAAAACAGACGAATGAAGCTCAATAGATTATCATGCTACGATGTTTCAGTCTAAAGGTTCAAATCTTCTGCTTTGACGTTTAGATATCAGCTTAGAAATTTTTTAAAATTTATTTTGTCATGTTAAATATGCACTCATGCCGGATGAATTCGTTCTTTATGTATACAGTCAAATTTCGCCAAGAAAAGCCAAATTTCTCCGAAAGGTTTCTCCAAAAAACAAAAGTAGCAACCAAAACTTCAATCAAGTTTAGTCTTAAAATGGCAATCATCTCTTTCAAAAATCATTTTAGCAGAAAGGAAAGTTTTAGCATGTGAGTAGCAGTTTTCAATGGAAATAAGATATTTACATTATGTAATATTAATAATTTGATATATATTGTTTAATATATAAAAAGTGTCACCAAAATTATTATTTTCTAAATCAGCAACATTAGGTAATTAGAAATCTAAACAAAAAATGCTTAAGTATTAAAGAAATTTGCAACATTTTTAAATTTTCAGTTTATTAAAAAATGGAAATGATGTTTCACAAGATCCTTACTCCACAGTGTATTTACACAAACCTTCACATAACAATAAAATATAAAAGATGGTTTCCATTCCTCTCATCAATTTATTTTGACTTCAAAACATAAAAAAACCTAAATTAGAAAAACTCCCCTTTCACAGTAACGTAATAAAAAGAAACCCCTTCTTTTATTACAGAACTCCTGATCAGGAACATGAATTATCGAATTATTTGTAATCATTTGCTATTCCGACAGAAAACAGAGCAAACAAACCCCTTCTGGTACTGCATGAATAAAATGGTACTGATTGCCTAAATCAAACTTCTGCATTCCGGTTTCGACCGTTCTTATTTTAAACTAGCCGCCTTCGGCAACCAGCTTGTTCATATATAGTTTCAAATGAATCTCTTCTGCGTAATTTTATATTCCTGGTTCCCTTAACAAGGTAATTTTTAACTTCAAATTGCGATAGACATTTATAACCCGTTCTTTTTCGTATCCGGATTTCCATTCTTCCTGTAAACAAAAATTGATCTCTTAACAAATACAAACTACATTACTGATGACCTGTAAAAGATTCGCATTTTGTTCAACATTTAAGTCAGTTATTTTGCAGTAATATATTTAGAAAGTAATTACACTTGACACTTTTTCTGCTTTACAAAGAAAGTACAAAACATTTTAACGGAAATTAATCAATTGTATGGAATTTAAGGCCATCATCTTATCATTAAAAGGTTTTATACTTATCCAGAAAATTGATCCTTGTTGCTTTCCACAACCCTATTTTCCATTTAGATGAACTTTCTAAATCCTTTTCTATGATCCAAATATAATAATGCCGCTGTTTCATTGCTTGAGAATGGCAAATTTAGCGATGTCCCCTGTTCCCCTGCCCTTCCTCCCCTTACCTTAGTGGAAAGGGAAACGGTCTCCTGAACAGACCTGACCGCACATTGACAAATTTGTAAGTTTGTAAAATTTAGTAATCACGCACAGTGCTCATACCAGTCATCATTGAAAGATAACTGTTTGTACTTTAAAAGTGGTTTAAAAAATCTTTTTCTGCTGCAATAGTTCTTCAGTTATTCTCTAGGTGAGACGAAACGCAATAAAATTCGCTTATTTTTTGAAATAATTAAAATGAATAAAAAGAAAAAATGGCTCCGATGCACACTCACCCCTCCAGCATACCAAAAAATTAAATGAGGCTTGAAAGTTCAACGGTGGTCTGTTCTGGCAGTACCGCCAATGACACACAGACTTTTCTTATTATTAGTAGAGACAGAGATATTGACAATGGAAAGCCGAACAGCCTAAAACAACGATATCGAAATGAGAAGAAAAAACGTTTCTGCCCACCTCCCGCGTGATTTCCTCTTCCCATGTGGACTATTTAGAGGATCTTGTCTCTTCTAAGCACAAAAAAAGGAGACAGACACATAAATCTCGAAATAGGGATCCTGGCCGTTCTGGAAATGACGATTGGATTTCTACGTGCTGAACAGGGATCCATCACGAATGGTTTTTTCGTCTTTATCGACCAGTACTGATACTCATGATTTTCGGGACAGTCTGCCTGTGGAATCTGCCTAGAGAAAAGGGACGGAAGGGATGAGGTCCCATCAAAATAATATCGTTCCAGAAATTTAGAGATGCGCCCATATTTTTTTCTAATGCACGCTGTGGGAATAAATACCAGTCATTCGACAAAGTGTTCTCATGGATGCATGGTTGAAATAATATATTTTGTCAATTTAAGGCTTGTTTCTGGGAATTTTACCAAGAGATAAGGGCTGAAGTTTACTAGGCAGTGATGTCAAATAGTTTAATATCGAAGTTTTGTGAGACTAGCCAAGAAGGAAATAAATGGTACTCATGGCACCCAAAATAACCTAAGTGGGTTCCCCTACCCTTCATAAAAAAAACTGCAAAGACAGCTTCCTTCTTACATTACAAAAGATAAGTCCCCTCTTCGCTCTTGAAAATGAAGAGTGCTTCAGCTTTGCCTGGTTATAACGGTTAAATTTCGTCTGTCAGAAAATCGTTTTAGAAATTTTCTCAGCTGCTTTTCATGGCTACAGTAATGCTTATACAATTGACGGCAGGATTTGATAAGTACTCTTTTCAATCTGGCTTAAACTATAATATATGCCCAGAAAAATTCTATATAATGACACTGGATCTCTACTTTCAAAGTGACATGTACGTACTCTGATTTTGAAAACTTTCTTTTGATGCATTACAAATAAAATCGTAATATAAATAGATCTATCATATTCCACATATTTCACTCATGGATGCAAGGAATTATTATTCAATTTCTCCTCTCAATACCTGGCTGGGATTTTGTATAATCCGTAGTTCTAGATTTAAAGATTATCAATATCATTTTTTCATGTTTACATGAATAAGGCAGATCCGTAACGTGCACCCAAAGTTGGTCGCAAAAGCTCACGCCAAACCAGCTCCTACTTAAAATTTAGTTGATGTTTACCTCTTTGGTTGTCTGTGCAGAAGGTCGTTATTTTCAATCCGTGAGAAACGCATACTAAATGCCGCAGACAAACATTTGTTCAAAAAATATCCAGTGTCAGTTATACAACCAAACAAATAATCACGATTACTTAGAACATTTCTAACAATATTACATTTCACAAGAAATGGCAAAATATGTTCCATAAGACTCATGTTACCCTGAAGAATATAGTAACACATAATAGGGAAATTAAAATAGATGACGAAATAAATTTTAAAACAAAAGGAAGGCAGATATTTTGCACACACAGATACTTGAAAACAACTCTCAAACCTAAAAGGAAAACAAAATAGTAAATAAAACCTCCTTTACAAACCAAAAATTCAGAATCTGGCATTCCATCAAGAAGTCTCAAATTATTTCAACCTTTTCCTTTCCAAAAGGGAAACAAGCAGAAACACTCTGGTACCGCCTGGATTTCAGCCAGCCCACCTAAATCAAACGACTAATCCAGATCCTTCCCCATTTTAAAGAAGACACGTTAGATAAAGAAAGTCAACGAAAGGGAAGATACTATAAGTATATGAAAATGTGGTAACCCCCTGCCTGATTTCCTCTTTTCTATACTAAGAGATCTCATGTTATGTTAAGACTCATAAGTACTTCAAGGAAATAAATATATATGACCACATAATGGGGAACCAAATATTGATTTAAATGTTATTTTGCAGCAAAATTGATGCAAGATATTCATATTACTTCGAAACAAATCCCTCCTCCAAAAACGGAAACAAATAGCAAAATAAAACTCTCCTTTTATTCAAACTTGAATCTGTATCTGAATAGTGAATGAATTATTTCAACCCTTTCAAAACAAAGGTGAAACCTTCTGGTACTAAAGGAACAAGTATACCCAAATCAAATGACTAAATTCCATCTTCCCATTTTAAAAGAGAAGACACACGTTAGATAAAAGAAAGCCAAAACGAGAAAGTGAAGAGATATCAAGAAGAACAATAAGAAATACAGCAACCTCGGGCTCACTTCCCTTTTTCATATTTACTTCCCAAGAGCCTCGCTATACAAGACCTATGGGTACTCAAGAGGAGAAACAATACATACGACCACATAGGGAAACCAAAATAGATGATTTAGTATATTTTAACAAAATTGGAGCGCAAGATATTCTATACATTAACAAATACTTCAGCCTCCTCCTAAAAAAACGGAAAATGTACAATAAATAAAACCTCCTTTTTTTATTCCATAAACTTCCGAATCTGTATTCCAGTTGAAGTATCACTATTTCAAACCTTTCTTCCCTCAAAACAAGCAGAAACCCCTTCTGGTACCAAAAGGTACTGTCAAGTTGTTTACCCAAAATCTATCTTCAAATTCTGATTCAATCCTTCCACTTCAAAAGAAGACACTAGATAAAAGAAAGCCAAAACCAGTGGAAGATACTTGGAGGAAGAACAATATAAAAAATGAAAAGCAGCAACCTGATTTTTCTTTCCATAGCCCAGGATTCTGTTTCTCTGGCACAAAAAAAGAGGTATATAGAGACAAACTAATAACCAGGAGTGGTGGGGCCAGCTTTCCCTAGCTGTCCTAGAAATGCGATTGATTATTTATGTAAGGAATTGTGATTCATCCTAGAACGGCTTTAGGTATCATCGTCTCCAACAAGAAGTTGCTTTATGGCAGGGATTTGGAGAAATGGCAAATTTCTGTTCAGGTTGAGGTAAGATGGATGAGGCAGAGAATCAAAAAACGTTTTTGGCAATTTCGAGATATATTGATATTTTTGAACCATGCATTTTAAGATGATTATGAAAGAATCAAAAAACGTTCTGAATTTCGATATATTGATAGTTTTCTGTGGTAAACCATGCAATATTTTGTTGGATGATATGAAAAATACAAAAACGTTCTGGCAATTTCAAAGGATGAATGTTTTTCATGGAAACCACAGTTTTTTTAAGATGAATGGAGCATCGGCAAAAAAGTTTTGTACTGACAGTATTGAGGCTATGGAAACCATGCAGCGTTATAAAGATGGATGAAAGGAGTATCAAAATTCTGTACTCTGTATATTGGGATATTTTCTTACGGAAACCATGCAGCTTGAGGAAAGCACCAAAACCTTTTCAGTACTATATTGATATTTTTCTGAAACCATGCAGTTTTAAGATAGAGAGTGCAGTGATCGTAAAAAAGTTGCAATTTCGATATACTAGTTTTGGTGAAAACGCGTTTTAAAGATGATTGAGTGATAGTATCAAAAGTTTGGCACTTGGATATATTGATTTTTTCTGAGAGACTATGCAGTTTTAATATTTATTTATATGAACTGTCCATTTGTTCGGATACATTGATATTTTTCTTACGGAAACCATGTGTTTAGCACGTAACTGAACCAGTG
>BGPR01038991.1:0-14476 GCA_013235015.1 Araneus ventricosus | reverse complement strand
AAGCTATTCCCATTTTCTGAAATGTCGGACATTATCATCTCTTTCTATATTTGATCAAGAAATTTCGGCAGCAACACTAAAAAGCTTATTTTTAAAAATAATAATGAAGTGTCAAAGACACGGTTTCTACTATCCGGGATTTGATCGATAAAAGGCCGTTTTGTCAGTCATGTTCTTAATTATGGAATAGATGCCGTGACGAACAAACGAGAGAGATGGAGGTTAAGGCTCAGAAAATAATTTTAGTATTTCTGGAATTCTTATAAGATATTTTCAGTTATTTCGTGAAGAATAATAATCAATAAAGTCTACCATTGCTTGGAGTTACAAAATTTCATTATAGTGCAGGAAAACTTTTTAAATATATTATTATGTATTATGTATAATTATTTATGAATTGGCGCATGTACTTTTTTCTAACTGTGCAGTCTGCATGCGAATAGACAAATTGAATTATTCAAAACAAAAATCACTGTATGAATACTATTAATAACTTTTTTCGCTGATTCCTTCTTTCATACATTAAAAGGCAGTATTGGTGGTTAATGAATAATTTTCCTTACCAGCGACTGATTATAAGTTAGTTTTGTTATTGTTTTCTGTTTCTCTGATTCTGTATATTAAAAATTCATTCGCTGTGGTGAAGCCTGGAATTAACATTATTAAAAATTATTTAAACTCGACAAATGTCAACGATATTTAATAACTTAGATTTGTTTCCAAACTAATCTTATTAGCAAGGCTATGCTTCTTTTTTTATCAAAATAATCCTTGAAAATGTGAATAAGAATCTGAAATGAACATAAAGTTTACAAGAAGTAAAAAAGAAGACTTACATATTTGAAATTTTTAATATGAATGATTCAAATATTTTTGTAATTTGCATTTTCTTTAAGTAAAAAAAATATCTAAATTTTGTTCATAAGTGACGATTGGCCATAATTATTTTTAACGACTTTTTTACACATAAAAACACTATGATTAATTTCCTAAACCTTCTTAAAAAATAAATGAATTTCATTCGACATCCTTGCAATACATTTCTATATGTATCCAATTTTTCACATCCTTACTCTAAATATTTGAAATATATTTCATTAGTATTTTAGAAAGACTGGATTTAAAAGCTGATTATTTTCATAAATCTCATTTTTCAAGGCTGCAAAATGCATTCAGTCTTTTTGCTCACGTGAAAGTAAGCGGAATTTTTTATTGAAATTATTTAAAACATGTCATGCATTCAATTTATTTAAAAAAGCGGATTATGTCTTATAAAAACAAACGTACAGATAACAAATTTGGTAAAATTTATTAAATAAAAATTTAAGCTTAGTGTTTCAGTGTCGAAGACATCCGTAACCGGACAAAGTAACAAAAATTCCGATTAGTTCTATTAAATATACGATACAGATAATGATCCTGCAATTATCAGCACCCAAATCTTATTAAATGTGACAGTATAGGTGGAGACAACGCATTGGATCGCAAGGGGATACGAATGGAAGATATCGTTGAAAAATCAAATTTTTAATTCAGCATAAGTACAATAGAATATCAATTTCAGATCTAACATAAGAAAAAATATGATTAAAATGTAGCATAAAATCGTATTAAATGTATCACTACAGGTAATCTCCGCGGAGAGAACGCTTACATCCCGATGGAATGCGAATGGAAATTTCATTGAAGAAGCAATATTGTTCTTCAGCATAATGTATGAATACCTGATAAGGAAATAACATGACAGAAAATATAATCGAAATACAGCATAAAATCCTATTAAATGTAAAATCACAGATAATCTCCGCGGAGGGAATCTTTGGATCACAAGGGGTTGCGAATGAAAACTTCGTTGAAGAAGGTATAGTTTTACTCCATTATAAATAAAAATAAAATACCAATTCAGGATGAAGCATGAGAGAAAATATCATTGAAGTGTAACCGAATGGTTCTGAATTCCAAGGTATGATTTCCAATTCAAGTTTCTTTTTCATGTTACCATTCTTAAGGAGCGTGTTAAAAGTTTTAAAACAAAATAAAATTTTATTTATAAATAATTTTAAAACAAAACTTTATTCACTTCACTTTATTGCAATATCTCATTTATATGCATATAAAAATTTCAATTTTAAAATCGTGTTAAACATTACTAACTTTTAAGCAATATTTTTAACTACGAAATACTACGATATCAAATGGCGAAAACTACGGTATCAAAAGTTAAAGCACAAAATCGCTTTTATGTAAATTACCGAAATCATACAAATAGTTACGCACGCATAAAATATTGTTACAAAAATCGTTCTGTGGGTGTATGGTGGAAACAGTCCAACACGCAGGATAATGGAGAATGAAGGTTTATTCACAAATATGCAGGAAAAACACGTAGCACAGGTAACAGGAACAATACCTCTTTACAGATTAGCAACACAAACAGTCAGAAAATCACTAATAATGACAGTACAGTAGTTTCAATAGCGCTCAGCTCACCGGCTGACCAGCTCGCACTGCAGACGAAACTCCGAAGTCATTCCAGTCGATCAACATACTACACTCTGTGATCCAAGCTCGGTCCTTATATACTCTGCCCGACAGGTGGTGAAGTCACATGGAAATATCTAGCACATTCTAGTATATCCTCTCCTAATGGAGATATCGAGAAAATGATAGCATATTCGGGAATCTTCGATATGTCGCTAAGTTCGTCGCCCATGGCAGGGATCTAGGCCTGGCCACTACCCGTCCCTCCATGCTTACCCTTGTAAAACTCCCTTCCCAACTAAAAGACTAGCGAGGCAGGAAAGCGACATTACATCTTTGTAACAAAATCTAGGTTAAGAAGAACCTGATTGTTAATTTGACGTTAGTTCAAAATGGCTAGGTCTAAAGAATTTTGATTTGAGGAAGTATAAAAATATCTGGTGTATGAGAGCAAAACACAAGTTCGTTTGTGAAATTGCAGCTGCATTAAAAAGGTCTAAATGTGGAATTCATCAATTCTTGGCTCGTGATGAACACTTCAAAAGAAAATCTCGTTCTAGAAGACCACTAGTGACCAGCTCCCGCGACGACCGGCCCAGCAGAAACTTAGCTTCGACTGTGAATTATTCTCTTTCTAGAATTAAGAACATCATTGGAGTGCAAATATCGGAAAAACTATTAATAGAAGAATTTTAGAATCGGGGTGTATAGAAAACAGTAAGATGGCTCTATTACCTAGCTTCCCAGATAGCAATTTTAGTTTGCAGCAAGCTTGCCACAAAGTTGTCATGACAAGAGTGCAAGCTTGCAGTAAGTTAACGAAAGCTCCGAAGTCACCATGAAACGAACTTGCAGCAAGCTTGCCGTGCAAACTTATTGCAAATTATAGCAAAAGCAGAGTATGAAACACAACCCGGGATAGAACTCGCGACCTCCCGGTTCCGAAGCGGAGACGCTAACCATTGAGCCAGATGAACTGTGCGAGGAGAAGATAGATTTCGCTAATACATCGTTCGATTCGATTCGTATACGATTTATTTTTAACTATTTTCTGGATTTCATTAATTTTTTGAGTTGAGAATAATTTTTAATTTTTTGAGTCAAAGAGAGAGCGATTTTCGCTAATAACTACGTTTTGCTAGTAGAATAAATTATGAAATTAGAGTTCAAAAGTAATTACTTTAAAATGGGACAAAATGTCTAGTTATTATTGTTCAACAAACACTGACTGTTTTTTAGATTTAATTTTGTTTATAAATGTTAAAATTTCAACATTAAGATAAAGGCGATATAGTTTTCTTTAAAGTGAGAGTGATATATTTAGTAAAAAGATGGAAAATGTTTCAAAAATTTTTTTTATAAAAAAGTTATTTTTTTCACAAATTGTCATTGATTTATTGAATTAATGAAAAAGAATTACGGTCTAGGAGATGCTGTTAAAAATCGGTTGTTTTTTAAAACAGAGACAAAGATAATTATCTCTTTATTGTGCTATCTTTGCAGGAAGCTTGTTTTGCAAAATTGCAGCAAGTTTGATTTGCAAAGGAGGTGGCGCTATTTGTCACATCGAACTTGCTACAAGTTCGATTCAAGTTTGACGCGTCAAATTTTGCCATGACAAGTCAAAATCAAACTTGCTGCAAACTTACGTGCTATCTGGGTTGAAACCCCACCATAAAGAAATTCGATTATAGTGGGCCAAGCAGCACATGTCATTTGGAGATATGTGGCTTAATGTCATATTCTGTGATGATAGAAAATGGAATTTGGACGGCCCTGATGGATTTGAATGCTACTGGCATGACCTTAAAAGACATCCCAAGGGCAAGTTTAGTAGACAACACGATGGTTGATCTCTGATGACATAGAAAGCAATATGTTTTAATTGTCAGGTAGTCCTAGCCTTCCTCGGTGGCCGGCAGCAATCTGTAAACAACCAAGAGATATTTGCCAATCATTTGCTTCCTTTTGGTGAAATTTTAAGTGGATCAGATTGGACTTTTCAACATGACAACGCTTCAATCCATGTCTCCAAATCAACGTTATAGTGGCTTAGATCCAACATGCTGTCGGAATTGAACTGTCCAGCCCTAAGCTCTTATTTCAACCCCATTTTAAACGTAAGTTGTATTCTCACACGTTTAGTTTATCAAATTGGTAGGCAGTATGCTTGAGTTGAGGAACTGAGAAATCGGCTATTGATGATACAAGCTTTGAACTAAAGCGAGAACTAATACAGAACAAAGTGTTATCGATAGAAAACCGTGTATTTCACCTAGTTCAGTTTAAAGGGGCAATATTTGAATTTTCTTTTTAATCGATTGTGAAAAAATAATTGTCTCGTGAATTTAAAATTTTGACACGCCTATTCTTGTAATTTTATAAATTCGAAGGTTGAAAATAAAGTTTTGAACATGACTGTATCAAATATATTTTCAGTTCTATAGTTTCTTTTACATAAAATCAGTATTTGAGTATACTCTTAAACGTGTAAAGTTGTCTTTTACTTAACAGGCTAAATCTTTAGTATATCTTCTTTTTAACCGTTGGTAATGTTGATCTTACTCTTCCTATATGTATATAAAAAGTTATGTCATCAGATTTATTTTTTTTCTTAAAGTGAATAAATATGATACTTAGACTGGAAAAAGCGCCTCGAAACTGAGTGTATACTTCATTTATTTTGTTGTTATACGCAAATTAACATTTAGTAGCAAATCCTTTCGCCTAGATCACAGCTTGCAGTCTCCTAGGCATTGATTCCGCCATTTTTTTGTTGTTTCAACTGAATTCTTGACCACTCTTTTATTAAAAGTTACTTCAAACCCTCTTCACCTCTCATGCCATGCTCATAGATGGATCTCTCCAATTTATAATATAAATTTTCTATGACATTTAAACCTGAAGATTGGGGTGGGGTATGTAGGGACTACTTTCAGTGTTGCACCAAATATTACTCGTACTTCTCCCGTATGTTTCGAGTCATCGTATTGCAAGAAAACGGAGTTTGAGCCAAGTTCTAGTTTATCGGCACATTTTTACAAGTTATTCGTTAAAATGCCAAGATATACCAGCCTATCCATAATGCCATCAGTGAATATAAGTCCTTCTCATCTTGTTGCCATGCAACCCCCAAATGAAGCCAGATCCACCTCCATACTTCACCATCTCTATGGTGATTTTAAGATTTAATTTTTTCCAACTTCCCTCCACGTTTTATATCGTCCATAGTTCCTTTACAGATTAAATTTACTTTCATCACAGAAAAGTATAGTGTTCCAGAAAGATTCCTTGTTTCTACTGTAACTAAGGAATCTGAAAATCTCGAGATTGGATTCTTTGACGATTATATTTTCTACTTCTATACTTCATATGAGAGAAAATAAATAAAGGAAGAAAGAAGTATTATTGAACGAAACAATTCGAACAGTTTTACTTTTAATTCGATTTTCAAAGATTATATTGCTTATTTACGCCAATTTGACTCATTTTTAAATATTTTAAGATTCAAATATGTGCTAAATCAATCAGTTAGAATTTTTTATGATCTTCCTACAGTGAAAAAGAATGACACTGTCATTTACACATTGTGTTTGTTCTCTTCAAACATTTCTCTAAGAAGCTTAAATATGTTGTTGTATAACGAAAATTATTTTATAGTAAATTACTTTCGCCCTTACGCGGCCCATTAAGAAGTGAATATGTTGTAAGATGATTTTAAATATAATTAGAGAGGAAAATTCCTATAGCATATTAAAGTGTTTTAAACATTATCATGCAATTTAATGACTTACTGAGCAATTTAGTTCTCCTTTTAAACTATCTTCAAAATCATTAATATTTTTTTCAAACTTAAATTTAAGTCTGTGTTAAGAATGTTACACATAAAGTTTAAGTTAAATATTTAAATAAAGTTAATGATGACATAAAGGAGAGATCAACCATTAAAACTTACATTTAATGTTTTTAGATAATTTCTGCCTTAAATTAGGGTAAATAATGTTTAAATTTGTCATATTAAACAAGCTTTTATTTAAAATACATATATAGGCATCCTATGACACTAAGCTTTAAGTACATTCATAAAATACTGTCAAAAATATGAAAATAGATGAATAGATGTGTTCTTGAAAATAGTAAATGTGATTTAATGAAATTATTAATAAATTTAACATGTCTTTATGAATTTATTAATTACATATTAATATTTTTAGCAGTCTTTATATAGGATGTCATGCGTATTTCAATAAATTAGAGTCCCAGGTATGCACTTCCTTGTATGAACAGAAGCTATTACTAAAATTTTAAAATTATTTACATATTTATCTGTGTTAAAATTCCTCTTTGCATAAAGATTAAAAAATGAATAAACTTGGAATTTATTTTTTGAATTTTAAACGACAACTGCGTGCAGTGCTCCAATCTTTCCTACTTAAAATCTTCTAGACGGATAGCGAAAATTTATAAAACCGTTTGATAAACTACGAAGTTGAATCACTTTTAATTGTGACGTTTGCTTTTGAAATATTTTAGCTAAATGAAAAAGGATTTCATTTAAAAAATATTTCAGCATATCACAAAAAAGCTTGCACATAAGACCATCTAAACAAATGAATAGTTTAAATTTGAATACACTTTTGTACTTTATTTTCCAAAGCAGAGCTTTCAAATTTTTAGAAATACTTTTGAGAAATTGACGTTATCCGAGTCGACCAGATTTTTTTTGCTAACTTGAGATTTTTAACCAATTGAAACCACTAAAATGTTTAAATACTACACGGATTTGACATTTTGATGTAATTTATCATTTTCTGTCCTACGCTCAGCACATCATCTTCCATTAATATATTTCCCTTGATGCTCAGCATAAAACGTATATACTTCAAAATGCGATTTTATTCAAATTCTTCACTTACGGTAAACAATTCTGAAGAAAGAGATATCTTGCGGAACTGAATATTAATGAGGCACTTGTTTCTTAAACACCACAATCTCAAAATCCAAATAAAGATGTCGAAATAGATAACTCAACTTGAATGGAGAGTACAGCAAAGATCCACCTTTAGCTAACCGATTTTGGAAAAGGTAGAGCTCGTATGCTAGAATTAAGGATGGAATGAATATTTATATATTTCTTCATCACAGCAATGTAATTTTCTGAAGATTCAACATGATTTTAAAAAATATAAATAAAGCTTCTCTTATCCTATGTAATCTCATCGTTTGCATGCATTATGTGCGTAAAGCTTATAGCATTTAATTGTAAGTCATTTTAACATTTCTGCTTGAAACGAGACTTTAACGCCGTATACTTTTTTTTCCCTTGAAAATATTACTATTCGAAACTTTTTAACATTTGTGATAAATAATTGATATAACCTGAATGAGAATTGAAAGCTTTTATGAAACAGCCTACAAATTGTAGCATTTAACTATTAGTAATTTTAAAAGTCTACTTGGAAGCGAAACTTTAACTGCATGCCTTTTTACTTTCTCGTATGCGAAGAGAAACTATTGTAATCGTCAAAAAATTCGAACTCGAGATTTTGACGAATCTCCACGTTTTAGACCTCCCTGAGTTCGAAAAACACAATTTTGGAATTATGTCTGTGTGTCTGTCTGTCTGTGAACACGATAACTCGAAAGCTATTAGAGCTACGGGGATGAAATTTGGTATGTGGTCTTTAAACATAATTTGTAGGTTTCTATTAAATTTTGGACAAAATCCGTCAGCGGGAAGTCTGCCTGTCTGTCTGTATGTTCGAGGTCATACGAACGCTATAACTCAAAAACTTGAATTGCCAGATGAATAAAATTTTATACACAGTTTTTGGGCCAAATCCGTCAAAGGGTTGACTGTTTGTCGGTCCGTATAATTTACTTTTGAAGAGAATCCGTTATCTCCACGCGCATGTGTACTGGTTACTGCTGTTCCCGTAATACGGTCTATCTTGGCTCACTGCCAAATTCTTCTCGAATAAAAGTGAATTAATTATGGAGTGTTTTCTTTTAATTTTTCTTTCACGCCGAAATATTTTCTCAATAAGAGTTGTATATTTGATTTGCGGTTAGTTTTATTTTGTATATTTCGTAATGCATTTTTTTCTGAGTGGATTTTGCATTATTTTTACTCTGAAAGAACGAAAGTAGTTGTTAAAAGTAAAGTTATAAAGTAACAAACCAAAATTAGTGTCAATTGATTCATCAGTTCTGGTCTTCATGCTTTTTTTAATTTCTTAAGCACTCTGCCAATGTGCATGATTTTCAACTACAACTATCGGTAGTAAATTTGTAACAATCAGATCGGAGATATTGCTGGCAAGCTAAAAGGCTGCTTAGATGTGTGCAAATCTTTTAGTAACTTACATCATATAATTGAAATGTGGTATGTGGTCTTCTAATTTATCCACGCGGTGGAAGGGGAAACAGCACCTTTTTGGGGAAGTATACGAGAAAGTTTAGGGGAGGCCACTCCCGCTGGTTCTCAAGAAAAACATATGTATCAGAAATTTTTAAACCTATGTAGACTCTAAAAGAGATATCATAAAGTGTTCTAAGTATTTCTTACAACTGAAAGGTTTATGAGCTACCTTCAGTTTCACCTTCTTACCTAAAGTACCGCTTTTCTATATTTGACCCCTATGGAAGTCTCCGATTTCTATATTTCCCTTGTCACTGAGAAAGAATAAAATATATCTACTTCAAGTCTCCGCTCCTATTCAAATTCTACACTTATGAGTAAAAATTTCACGAGAGATATCTCTTAGAATTGAATATTAATGATGCATTGGTTCCCTTGAACATTACAACCTCAGAGCCCAAACAAAGATGTCTAAACAGATCATTCAACTTGAAAGGACAGTGCAGCTAAGATCTGTCTGTGCCCCCTCATAAAGTCTCCGATTTCAATATTTCCCCTGTCATTAAAAAAGAATCAAATTTATCTACTTAAAGTCTGCGCTTCTATTCAAATTCTACACTTATGAGGTAGAAATTTAACAAAAGATATCTCTTAGAACTGAATATTAATGATGCATTGGCTCTCTTAAACATTACAACCTCAGAGACAAACAAAGTTGTAACTTGAAAGGACGTTGTAGCGAAGATGCACCTTTAGCAAACTAATTTGAGAACTGTAGAACTTTAATGCAAGAATTAGAAGGGAATGAATGTTTATGTGTGCGCATCGCAATCTTGCATTTTGTATAGACTCAACAAGATTAAAAATTAAAATTTAGAAGTAAAGTTCATGCTAGAAGAGAATGAATCATATAACGTCATTTGATATCTTTGGGTCTGTTTCTCTTGAATGGCAAATTTTAATTTTCGAAATTTCAAATGAGAATCAATGATTTCATTTTATTCCCGGACTGGAGATTTATTGAATAATGCTTAACATGTTTTAATGCATATTAAAACTTTAAAAAGACATATTGTTACAAAATACATTAAAACAAAACTCATACATTATAAATTTACAAAAATCAATGAATTTTTAAGAAAATTATATTTGCCTACAGTTCAAAACTAGTCTATGCTTTCTCAGACAACTGCGTAGCGTTTGTTCCTTTCTTATTTAATTTACTCGAAGTGCTTACAGTAAGATTATAAAATCCTGCAATAAACTAAACGGGAATCGTTTCTAAACCTATAAACGATTGAAACCCTTTGAAATAAGTGCTTCCAAGTCACATCTGTATCCGGAGTTTCAGTGTAAAATTATTAAAATAGGTTAATGAATTATAGAATGTTCGAGTTTTAGATTGTCTGAGAAAATGAATCAAATTTAAAGCATATACATTCTGTTGTAAGAGAAACCTCGAAATATTAGAAAAATAAGATTTACTGGAGGCCTAAAATTAGTATATGATTTGTATTGCGTTGAGTTTGGACAGAATGACTTTTTTCTTTAAGGAAAGAATGTCTCTTTTTAAATTATTAAGTCCTACGAAAATTCAAGGCATTTATTTAACAGCCTAAAAATCTTAGCATTTAACTGTAAGTCATTTTAAAAGCCTACTTGAAACGAGACTTTACTGCATTCCTCTTTTTCTAGAAAAACATGAACATGGGAAATTTTTAAACTTTTGTAACCCTTAAAATAGATACACTGAAGTTTTTTTAAATATTTATAACGACTAAAAGTCTCCACAACTGCATTCAGTCTGATCATTTGCCATGAATTAACGCTTTTCTGTCTTTTCCCAATCACATCATCTGACATTTATAGATTTCCTCAGACATTTAGGAAGAACAAGATGTATCTACTTCAAGTCTGCAGTTTTATTCAAATTCTGCACTTACAGTGTAGAAATCTGAAGAAAGAGACTTCTCATAGAACTGAATATTAATGAGTGACTTGTTTCCTTAAGCCGGTCATTCACTTCACAGATAAACTGGATATTTTGGAAGGCGAGAAGAAGAAAACCATAAAAATCTATGGAAATCAGCCAAATGGCTTGTGGTGGTTGGAATTCCGTCTGGAATGAAATCGAAACGAAAAATCAGAGGAATTTCAACGAAAGGAACAATGCCTTGCGTAGATTGAAGCTTCGCTTTGAGGGTAGCATAAATTAAAATCTGCTGACGGGGGAAAATCCAAGAGCGATTGACAAGTAGCTGTAGAGACGGAAAGATCACTCCTCCCCCTATCTTCGTTCAGAGTTAGCGTGAGTTAGAGTCCAAGTGAATGGCGTACCTCTATTTTTCGATACAAATGGGTGAAAAAAAACGGGCTTAGGACAAATGGTCTGGCTATCCTTCAAGTGAATGGCCGGCTTTAAACATCACAACTTCAAAATCCTAACTAAGTCAGTTGAATAGATAATTCAACTTGAAAGAAAAGCAAAGAGCCGCCTTCACTAAACCGATTTGAGAAATGGCAGAGCGCTACTGCTAGAGTTAGAATGGGACTAATGCGTATTTATGTGTATTTTTTGAAGGTTACAAGATTTTGGTAAAAAAATATATATATTTATTTCTTTTCTTAAGCAAAGCTGCTGCTTGAGAAGAATGCATAATTTTACTTTATTCGATATTTTTCGTGTTCCTTTCTTTCGAATAGGAAACAATCATTTCAAAGTTTCATGTGAAAATCAGGAATATATTTCACTTCCTAAATTGTAGTTTAAGTTTAAAATGCTTAAAATAGGTTAATATATTATAAAACTTTCGAGTGTCAGATTGTCAGAGAAAATGAGTCAAATGCAAAACATATACATTCTGCTGTTAGAAAAAACCACGAAATATTAGAAAAACAAGATTATCTGAAGCGCTTAAAATTAGTTTATGCTTTATAGATTTGTATTACGTATTGTTTGTATCTATGTTATTAAAATGATAGAAAGTGGTTATGCGAATGTTATAAGGTCCTGTAATAAGGTAAAAATGAAACCTCTATAAAGTTTCCACCAAAAATTCTTACATTTATTTTATAAAGATTTTGTATCATATTAATTTTTACAAAATCAAGAACTCTATAAATCCCATATATCTTAGCATTCTGGTACAGGTCACTCTTGGAAACTGCACTCTAACCCAGTCTATAGTTATTGTTATAATAGTTAATGTATCAACATGGAAACTGGAAAGTTCATTGGCAGCCATTAAATGGAAATGGAAATATTTAAAAGTTTGTAGTCACTAACATCAGAACCACATCAGACTTGACCTTTTGACCTAAATTAACGTTTCTGTCTTTTCCCGGTCACATCTTCTTCCATTTATATATTTCTCTTGACGTTAGGAAGGAATAAAATGTATCTACTTCAAGACTGCGGTTTTATTCAAATTCTGCATTTAAAGTTTAGAAATCTGAAGAAAGAGATCTTTCGTAGAACTGAATATTAATGACTCACTGGTTTCCTTAAACATCACAACCTCAGAATCCAAACAAAGACGTTTGAATAGATAATTCAACTCGAAAGAAAAGTACAGCAAAGATCCTCTGTCAGCAAACCTATTCGAGAAATTGTAGAGCTCTAATGCTACAGTCGGAAAAGAACTGATGTTTATTTATGTGTGCGTATCTCAACTGTGTATTTTTCTAAGACTCTACATGATTTAAAAAACCATTCGTCTTTTTTTCCCCTTTAGCTGCTACTTGAGAAGAATTGATCAATTTACGTTCGTTGATATATTCTTAGTTGGTTTCTTTTGAATGGTTTTTTAAATTTTAAAAGGAAAATTCGGAATTTTTTATTATCTTTCATTGAGATCAAAAAGACAAAATGCTTAATAAAACTATAATAATAATATTATAAAATATAAGTATAATAAAACTTTCAAATGTCAAATTTTCCAAGAAACAATTACAAATAATACTTTAATAAGTTCTTCTCTTACTTCTAATATTTTTTTTTTAATAATTAGGGGAAACAATTTAGGAATAGTGACTCCTAACACCTACGATCTTAACATTTTTACTCGGATAATTTCAAATCTATCGTAAAAAATTACTTATATTTGCATACTAAAACAGTGCTTTTGTAAAGTTCTTGAGTTTGCTACACTAAATTCTGCTTAATGTCTGTTTAAAATAAATGTTCAATGCGGAAGTAGAGAGAAAAAAATTACTAATTTCAATTACGGTTATAATATTAATGAGTTTCAGTTCGACAAAATTCAGATGACTGTTATTCATTGTATTGGTGTTCTATATAAGTTCAAAGAGAAAATGTAGTCACTCGATTTTCTAAAATGTTTTTTTTTTGCAGAAAGCACCACTGCTTTTAAAATTATTTACATTCTATAAATTGTCGCTTAACAAGCAATGCCACCTATCTCATTTTTTTTTTTTTTAAATTTCAAAGAGGAAGAAAAAACTGAATTTTTTACAACCAATAACGAATATTTCTGAATTTTTTTAACATCGGAAATGAATATTGGACTGCATATTCCTGTCAGATGTGAAAATTGAATTAATTACTTTGAATAATCTTTCTATATTTTTATTTAAGCAGTTAGAGGGAAATGAAGTTTTCATCCCCACCCCCATCATTTCTTCCACTTTCGAGCTGGATGACCCATCTACGAACACATTTCTTCATACAACATATTTGAATCGATTGATTTTAAAAGGGGACTTCTGACACTTAAAATTTTACAGGAGAAAAAAACCGAATGTGCTATAGGTGCAGGATCCAAAATATCTCGTGATCTCGTTAGATTTCGCAGTAGAAAATGAACCTATTGACGACAACCATAAACTATTAGAATTTTTAATTTTTTCAAAAATTCAAATTTAAATTTTGCATAAATCCCCTTTTAACATCTAATAGTATAACAGTTTCAGAATTTTAGGGAATAAATTATTATAAAGCAAGAAATATCAATGAAACTTACCTAAAATTCAAAATTTATTTATTTGTGAATAAATTTAAATTCAAAAACTCAAAATAAAATAGAATTTTAAAGTTATTCGTTTTTAAGTAAACGTCAGATTTAAAACAGAAAAAAATTCAGGGAAAAATAATTAGAAGCCAGAAATATCAAGGAAAATAAAATAAAATTACGTTATTAAAATCATTTGCAAGTATACTTTAGCTTGAAAAAATCCAAATAAATTTTAAAGATATTCGTTTTTAATTAAAACTCGGAATTAAAGCAAAAAATTCAAGGAAATGAATATAAAGTCTGGAATATATCAGTAAAACTGAAATAAAATTCAAAGTGTACTTATTTGCAAAGAAATTTAAACTTCAAAAATTTCTGGATTTAAATAAAATTCAGATTTAAAGAAATCAAGGGGAAAACAATTATAAAAAAGAAATATCAATTAAACTCAATTAAAATTCAAAATTTGTTTATTTTAAAATAAATTTAAACTCAAATAACACAAAATAAAATGTAAAACATATTTGTTTTTAAGTAAAAATTCAGATTTAAAAACTAAAATTAATAGTAAAATAGTGATGTAAACGAGTTTTAGTCCGCTTGAGGGTCAATTGAAAATCCTCTTCTGCGCAGAAGTCCCTTTTTAACATCATACGGAAAC
>BGPR01038990.1:0-14476 GCA_013235015.1 Araneus ventricosus | reverse complement strand
AAAATTTTCCTCATCCAAGTTTATCTGTGATCTGTGTATAAAATAAACTGAACTACAGGGATGAAAGTAATGAATTGAATCTAAAACAATTAGAAAAAAAGACAACATTTCCAGATTTATTGCCATACATTGGATTTCCATTAATCTATTCTGCTATTCTATTATTAGGTATGGAATGATTTTTAAAACATATTTCAGATAAAATTTTTAAAAATGAAACAAGCTGTCCAGCTTTATTTACGACTTGCAATTAATTTTATTTCTGTGTTATCCTATATTTTTTGCTCTTTTGAGACTAATACGATTATTCATTAAGTTAGCAATTTTTTTAACTTTCTAGTTTATATACCAGTAATAAGACATGTAATTTCTTTTTATGACATCTACTCAAAAATAAGTTATTTTCCTAAAAGGTAGTTTTCTGAAAATTTAAGAATTTTGATTTAATATGGAATTTTCATTTTATCTTACAATCACAAGCTAGCAGGGGGTTGTGAATAATCACTTTTTAGATTTTCCTCAAAAATGTAATCATTAATTTCGAATTTTCAGTTTCTAATTTTTTTTTCACAAAAACATTTATCAATTTTAAATAACTAATATTTATTACTTTGCTTTATAATAGTTTTAAGAAGTGAATTTCATTTTTAGTCAGTGAATTTTTGTTCTTAGTTGACAGTAAAATGTGTTAAAATAAACCTATTCCATTTATATATATAAGAAAAACATTGTTGCTTGCCGGAATATAAATTGGCTACATTCCATTTATGAATACATAAGAAAAACATTGTTGCTTGCCAGAATATATTTTGGCTACGTGAGAAAGAAATTTTATGTTATAAATATTATATTTATTTGTCTCATCATGAAGAAATTTGATTGGGTTCTAATCTCGGTTGTAGTTAGGCTACTATGTGGAAAGAAATATTTTAAAAATTCAAAAAAAATTTAAAATCATTTTCCTATGAGTTGATTTCTTCTATATACCTTTTCCCTGTGGCAGAAAATTATTATACTTTCTGCGACAAGCTTCATCAATACCAAAATATTTCTGCAAGAATGTTCTGTGGAGTAAGAATTTACCAATGGACAAATCTAAAAGTAATTCATAAATAAAATAAAACATTTAGTTTAAGAATTTCAGCTTTATTTAGTGTTTAAATACATATATACACACACAAAAACTGAAAGGTCAGCTTTCCTCTTTTCCTTTTATCTGACCCAGAATGTTTGAAAGTGATTCATTGTCTGCAGAAAACGAAACTAGTTCTATGGAACGATCACAGCCCTTTTGCTGAATAAGTTAATTCTCCCAAAAATATAATTTGTTTCCAAAATGAAAATCTTTCTGCAGGAAACTTTTGCCGTTCTGCAACATTGTTGCTGCGATTCTGCGACGAGGATCTTCATAACAATTAAATATTTTCCTTATGAAAATTGAATAGTTGATTGGAGAAGCCACACAATTTTTTTTCTTCCAAAATTGCATTTATGTTTTTTGCATATTCTAAAGAGGATATTTACAAAATAAGTAAAGAAACAACAAGAGTCGAGTAAAGTCACCTTATATATATAGGTATATAAAATCTACCAGGTAAATCATTGAAGTAAAAAAATATGATCAGTTTTTTAAAGTTCCCAGCATTTTGATATTATCGACTCGTGTGGTTCCCTGCCATCAACGATTCAATTGAGGATAAGAAGAACAATTTCAAAGCAAAAATAACAATTATAATTTTTAAACAATTTAATAACAAAAAACATTTCAGTTCTTGAATGTAGTTAATGTATTTTTCTTTTAATTTCAGATGCAGCACAAGCTATCCCTGTAGGTTCAAAGACATTTAATTTATCTCTTGTAACATAAATGTGTTTCGCTATGCTTGTTTTATGATACATGATTCCCTACTTCAGTTGTTTCGAGACATGGTGCACCAGATAACTTCAAGTTAGTGCAAGAATATCCCAAGAAATCCTTTTGATTGACATCTGAAATACGAAATCGTGTAATATGTTGTCTAAATTATTTGAAAAGTATGCAGAAATATTCTCGTTTTGATTGTATGTATGTATGGTTTGCTGAACAAACGTCCAGTTTTTCTATCTGCCTTACATCTAAGATTTTGATTTTTCATGAACTGTATATAATTCCCTTTTGAAATTTATCATGGAGCAAAAGCAGGGTATTACCTAGGAAAATTACACTATTAATAAAAAAAAAATCAAAATATACATCTATGATAGCAAAATGTGGAAAAATATTTAAAATTTATTGACTGGAAACATTTATTTTATATCTATATTAGAGCATGTCATTATCACATGTTAAAAAATTTCTATTACTGAAATCAAATCATTGACGAATTATGTAAAATATCAAGAATGCATGTTTTGAATTTTATTTGAAATTAAGTGTTTTATTACTTGAAATATAAACTATTATGACTGAGACCTCATTTTTAGTGACAATTTTCGAAGCAAACTAAAATTATGTATATGAGATTGGTTCAATGTAAAGAATATAAAAAAAAAAATATTTAAAAAAATCACATTTTCTTAACTCTTTAAAGCCTAATGAAACATTTATACCAGTGTGCTATGAAGTTGTTTCAAATCAGTCTTGAAAGGGTAAACACAAGTTGTATTCTTTTCTTGTTAGGATAAATATATTTAAATCAGAATCTCTTCCTGCATTCTACTTTGATTTTTTTTTTTAAAAAAAAGCATATCTCTTTTAAAAGTCTGTAACAGAAGTAAAATTTTTTGTTCAGTATACTATTTATAGTCATCGTGGAAGCACAAGTCGCTAACTCCAAAACTATAGTTATGAGATATTATCAATTTAAACTTAATTAATTTTGAGTAATGATAAACAGTAAAAAATATTTTACAGATTTCTAGCTCCTATGGTTGGTTTACCGATGTTTAGAGAACAGGTGCTTATCACGAAATAACTAATTGGAAATTCTAATCGTCTGTAGTAGTCCATCAAGAGGTTTATTGTGGGCTTAGTGACTTTTGCTTGAATGGCACACACACAATATATGTATATTTACTTTTAATTATAGTTTATCTTTTGTTAATTTGATGAGAAAAATTAATTATGTGAACAAGCATGTAAATAAAAACCAATCTCATACACATATAACTTATGCATGCAAAAAATGTATTTGTGCATGATGAACAGAAGTCAGCAACTTTTAGAAAAATTACTAAAGGAATTCAGATAATAGAGTAGTGATACATTTCAAACCAGCAGAATAAAACTGCTAAGTTATTATCATAAGCTTGGAATACTGATTTCAGCCAGTATAAAAAATTTCAACAATTGGAATTCCTTTAGTAATTTTCTTTACAAGTTGCAGTTTTTATTATACTGTTTTTAACAAATATCTTGCTGGATAAAAATGAATTTTTGTTATTTATTAAATTTTATTCATGATGGGTTATGAATAACCTCTGCTTCAACAATTTGATGAAAATTTGAGAAGAATCCCTAGCTCAATTTTTGAAATTTCTCAACACTTTTAATATTGCAGCTAGAATTGAGAGAAAAGTTACTGAAGACGAGGTTTTCTAACAAGAATTAACTGTGATTTATATGATTCTTTTGTTATATATATTATATAAAACGTGTATCCAAGATTGTATGTGTGAAAATGTACTGTGCAACTACAAAAGGACATAAAAAGAGGACAATCATTTGCTTCAGAAGTCAGAATGACAGTGCTGGACACTTTAATCTTTCAACTTCTATTTAATCTGTGTTGTCCTGCTGTGTGTGTTCGTGGCCGTTGTAGGTCACTTGAAACTTACTCAAGTCAAGCATTTGGTGTTTTTATCTAATGCTACAAGAAACTTGACGAGTAAGGAATTTCCGTCGAAATACAATGCCGAATTGTTTTAATTTATACCACAGACCTAGCTGTGGGCATTCTGTACATAATGTTCATAGCCAATTGCCTTGTAAATATCTGCCTATATATATAAACTATTACAAAATGTTTGTACTTAATTGCTGTGTCTTTATTTCTGTGTTTGAATCATTTCCATCAATTGAGGGAAGGAGTCTTGGGATGAACTTAGGTTCAGGGGCCTTTCATCTTCCAATGCTAGCTGGAAAGTAAAGGTTAGTGACATAATACATGCTGACTCGGCTAATGTAATTGCTGTTCCATATATATGACATATATCATGAAATAAAAAACATTACCATTTTTTTAAAAGCTGTAAATCTTCAAAATTCTCATACTTCTAACACAAAATTGTCATTTATAAAACATGCTTAAAATTCATTATGCCTTTCTGTTCTACACCCATGCTTCAAAAACTGGCACCAACAAAATTCTTTTGTATATGTCTCTTGGTGACAACTTTGGAAATTATCATCCAAGAGACACTTTTACATTATCTTAAGTTCAGAAACCTATTTATTTAATGGCAGCAGTCCAATTGACAAGATATTTCTCTAACATCCATAATACTTAATTTTAGCTACAATAAATTGCACAAAATGCATTACAAAAATATATACAGGGTGTCCACACTTATAGTGGTCCAATAGCTAATTTCAAAACCGTTACAGATAGACATACACTATATGCCCAAAAGTATCCGGTCACTTTCAGATTCACATTTTTTAGAATTTCTCCGGAAAGGTTTAATTGACTGACTTTAAACTTTGACCATGTGAAGAATAGGCTGTAACTCACATTTTACATTGAAGATTCGGTCCTGAGGACAATTAGGGGACCGTCTACAAACTGATGAAGAAAAACTTTTTTGGCCCACCCCGTTTCACAGAATACAGATAATATGAAGAAACTTCCAGAAATGGTTATGTTTAATATGCATAATATTTACAGGAATTTTCATAAACTCGGCACAAATATTTGGGTAGATATAAGGGTTTTCTTAAAGAACCCCAAATTTTCCTGCCTGTTTTTTTGCTTATAACATGCAGAGTTTTCTGTTATATTATACAAAACTTACAGAAACAATGACAATATGTTAGAAAAGCAATTTTGTAAAAAATTTTTTAAATATTACAGGAAATATGAGCATTTTTAGTAAATAATGATTTACTGGGCATGCACGAAACGTGTAATTTTTCTTTCACAACTTTAAAGCCAGGAATAGGGCAACTTATGTATAAAAAAATCCAGTTCAATATCATTAGTATTCAGAAAGATATCGGCATTACAATGAGCAGAATTTTAGCTCCAATTGAAGAGAAGCTAAAAGATGAGGGGTTGCACACAAATTGATATTTTTAAAACATATCTTTGAATAGTATAGTGGTTAGAATATGCTGAATACCCATGGACACTTGTAATATTTGTAACGAAGAAAAAAAAAATATTTTAGAATTATTGTTTGGCCGTAAAATTGTGACAATATGTAACTTGTTAATAATCATGTAAATAATATAATTAAAGTAATACATTTTTTGTTATTTATAGTGCCCAATCAACTGGAATTTACATTATGCACGTAATTGATAAATGTTCATGGGTATTCAGCAAATTCTAACCACTATACTATTGAAAGATATTTAAAAAATATCAATCTGTCTACAACCCCCTCATCTTTTAGCTTCTCTTCGATAGGAGCTAAAATTCTGCTTGTTGTAATGCCAATATCTTTCTGAATACTAATGATATTGAACTGAATTTTTTTTATATAAGTTGCCCTATATATATTTGGCTTTAAAGTTGTGAAAGAAAAATTACACTGTTTCGCGCCTGCGCAGTAAAACATTTACTAAAAATGCTCATATTTCCTGTAATATTTTAAAAAAAAATTTACAAAATGCTTTTCTAACATATTGTCATTTTTCTGTAAGTTTCTTATAATATAACAGAAAACTCTTCTTAAAAAATCCCAAATTTTCCCGCCTGTTTTTTGCTTTTAACATGCAAACCTTTATATCTTCCCAAATATTTGTGCTGAGTTTATGAAAATTCCTGTAAATATTATGCATATTAAACATAACCATTTCTGAAAGTTTCATCATGTTATCAGTATTCTGTGCAACGGGGTGGGCCAAAAAAAGTTTTTGTCTTCATCAGTTTGTAGACGGTCCCCTAATTGCCCTCAGGACCGAATCTTCAATGTAAAATGTGAGTTACAGTCTATTCTTCACATGGTCGACGTTTAAAGGCAGTCAGTTAAACCTTTCCTCAGAAATTCTAAAAAATGTGAAAATCTGAAAGTGTCCGGATACTTCTGGGCATACAATGTATAGTTCCAGTTGGAAAAATGCTTTAAATAAAAGGAAGAATTATATTTTATGTTTTTTTGACTCAAATATACTTCTGAAAAAGTTACGAATTCTAATTTTTATTATACAGTCCCCTAGTCCTATCAGTCATATTCAGTAAAATATTTATCACACACTAACATTTTAAACAAAAAGTTCCAATCTTCTGCGACTAAAACTGACTGAGTTATTGAGCTTTGAATATCACCGACTTAAGACTACTTTACACCATTTCAATAGACACCTAGAAGACGATCCACCATTCAATGTGCAAAACTTGCTGAACAAGGTCATTGATTGGTTTAAAATTCCAAGCTCTACAACTCGGTTAGTTTTAGTCGCAGAAGAGTGGAACTTTTTTTGTTTAAAATGTTAGTGTGTAAAGATTTTACTAAATATGACTGATAGGACCAGGGGACTGTATAAAAAAATTAGAAATATTAACTTTTTTAGAATTATATTTAGTGACTCATAAAAGCATAAAATATAATCCTTCCCTTCATTTTCCAATTGGAACTAGATGTCTATATTTAACGGTTTAGATATTGGACCACAATAAAAGAGGAATGATAATAAAGTGGAAAACTGTATAATCTAGATATTGAAAGATCAGCTATTTGTTTATTAAACGAAAATTTGGATAGCAATTTATAATATTAAGAATTTCTAATATAAAGTATTTAATCATTATTCTGTTTGATATCTGAATCTGTGAAATAAATGAATCTTGGTTTCATCCTTCAGAAATATAGTTACTTGCTTTTTACCATGATACCTTTTTGAACGAAGGAAAATAATGAAATAGGATAAGCTGATAATCAAGAATGTGCTTACTTTATTTTCAAGGAAATATAAGCCAGAACTTTTTTTTTTTCCTAATATTTAATATAATCAACAAATTTATAAGTTAACTTCTTTTTTTTTCTTGTACAATCCATATGCTCTTTTACAGAAAAAAAAATATTTCATTTAAATTTATTGAGAATTTAGGTGTAGTTGCTAAACATATTTCATAAATAACAACAAGATAAATCAAACTAATTAGGACCCCCCACCTTCCTTTTAAAATTTCTTATCCTGAAGAATTACACCTTTTCTCTAGCGAGTAGACAGTCTAATTATCCTTTAAATATAAATCAACTTTTTAAAGTTTAATAAGAATTGTTTCATTTAATAACACATTTTCAAAATCATTTGAAAGTTAGCTACAATATAAACAAATTAAATCAAAATATTTACATTTCACAAATAACATAGCGATTTCAATTTCTCATATAAATAAAATTGTCATTATTGTAACTCTTTACTAGCGTTCCCATCGACTTCAAGTTTGATTTTTTTTAGTAAACAATTTTAAACTTTTCAATCATGACTTTTTTTTTTTTTACAATTTCATATTGTCTTCAAACATTAATTACTTTCAAGATGAAACAGTCCATACATACATTAGAAAAAGAAAAACCTCATTTATACTTTTTCAGAGAAAGCAAAATTAAATTTTTTTTGGTCAGTATACACTTCAGTATATACAGTTTGCATTCTTATTAAGCAATATTATTAATAACAAAGGCAATATAACATGGGTATCAAGAAAAAATTAAGGTTTTTTTTGTTTGTTAAGTATTGCTAGATTATTAATCATTTGAAAAACATTTATCATGTCACAGAATTATTATTATGAGAAGATCTTGAATGTACCGATAGTTTCAAAATCCTGAGACTTTTTAATGATTTTACTCCAGAAAAGGGTGACAGGCAATGAGTAAGATGAGTGCATTCCTGGAGTTAATTGTTAGATCACACTAAGTAAAATGTAAACACCTCCCCCTCAATTTTTCACTTCGCCCCTATTTTAGTGATGTCAGCTCCGGCTGGGGCATGCTCAAAAGCGCAGAGGGTTTCAGAATTCAAGAACATACAATAAGCAATGGTATAGCTCTGATATACAGAATCACTGGCGATATTTCGTGACTTTTTTATTGCGTAAACCACAATACGATGTTTGGCTATGCAAAAAAAGCAGTCGCTATGTTTGTTTAAGCAACACAACCGACACCTTGTTTATTTACGCAATATAAATG
Source organism: Araneus ventricosus (assembly GCA_013235015.1). Taxonomy (NCBI): domain Eukaryota; kingdom Metazoa; phylum Arthropoda; class Arachnida; order Araneae; family Araneidae; genus Araneus; species Araneus ventricosus. Next base: position 6,133 of record BGPR01038990.1, on the reverse strand, counting down.
TCGCCAAATAACAAAATTTTGCCAGTGATGCCATACATCGAAGCATTATCATGTTCCTAAGCAATATATATATATACAAGAAAGAACTGCTAAAGTAATCAAAATTCAAAGCATTCAACTTATTTGTAAAACATTTTGTTTCCTTAATAAATATTACATGCAACAAAGAATATTTGATACATAGCAGAGAAAAATTCAAGTAAAAATATTCTTTTCATTGCAATATTTCTTTCACAAAAATTAAATATTTGATTTCTTATTTAAATATACTGCAAAAGATATACAGTCATTATAAAACAATTACGAGTTGGTCAATAGAGTAATTTTCTTTTACCAATAGAGGTCGATACAGAACAGGCATTAAACACACATAATTGAAAGAATTTTATCTATACTGCTAGGAACTGCACAATTTATCAAGATTTATTTTATTTACATAGGAAGATGAGTCGAGACTATAAAAATTCATTTGATAAAATGTTCCATTAAGTATTTCTGTACAGCAGGATATACAGTCGAACGTCGCAAGTCGGGACTTCGGCAATTCTGGATTTGGGATAATTCCGGATCTTATATCATTCCAATATTAAGAAGTGAATTTAACATCATAAAACACATAATTCAATTTAAATTTTTTTAAAACTTATTACTTGTTTTCTTTGATTTGTAAACATAATTAATATTATTTCTTATTAATTTTAACATTTTTACAAAATATTTCATTTAAAATGAGTTGCTTCATTAATTTTGGTTTTTGATTCAGTAACTTCTCTTTTATTTCATGTATCGCAATTATGTCCGACTACGAAATAAAGTTTCTGCTCAAGTCCTTTTATTGTGGTGTTCAACAGTTCCACTAAGCTGTCGATTGACATTTTATCTTCCGCTTGTGTTTCTTCTTCGCTATCGGATACCGAAGTTTTGGAGTTCATCAACTCTACACTGCATATTTCGGCATCAGTGAGCTGACACACTGTCGGAGCTTTATTGTCGCAATGCAGTACTTAAAAGGCGTCATATTCGGTGATTAGTTGTCCTCTTGACTTGTCGTAATCAAGTAGTTCCAAAATTTTTTTCTTTAGAGATCTGAAATCAGTATCCACGTTTTCTTCATCCTCATAGACTATGGTTGCCGGCCACATATATCAACTCACACAAGAGAAGTACTACATTCGCGAATTTCTACAATATTCCATTCATTCTGGGCAAATCCTCTTTGTGAGCCAGAAGGGGAGAGAAAGTTGCGTGCGCATCTTATTTGTTAACATTTCTTACATTCTGGACTAGTTCGTTTTGAGTGCTAGAGAGGGAAAGCGAAGGTGCCGAACGTGTAACTCTGCGATTCGTTACACGTTCGGCACCTTGCTTGACACGACAAAGAAACAATCCCAAAGCCTCTCCGGTTTCGAATCTTGTATTAAAAAAATCGTCTAAAAGTTGAATCACCCTCGCTCTTGTGGTCGGCTCGAAATGCTTCTTGAGAATACACCAGGCTTCAGCGCCGTCTGTTGTTTGGGAAATTAAGGGCTTGACAGGGTTCATACACATTTCCTTAAAAGAAAATCAAGGACTTTTAAGGACTAAAAAAACCAAAAAATAAGGACTTCTAAATTGATTAAACTTAACGAATTGTCGCACGCATTTTTAAATAAAATGTCTCATTTTTTCAAATTCAGCTTATTAGATGATAAAGTATAATATAAAACATAGAAGATACATTACAAATTTAACACAACAAAACTCCTCAAAATATGAGTTAATACAGGGTGTCCAACAAAGGTCTCCCTGATTTTAAAACTAAATATCTCGGCAGCGGAGATCGATAGAAGAATGGAACCAATGGTATGTTTATTTTGAAAGCCATAAAAATCTACTACCGAAGTTTCAAAATTATTACAAATGTTGCCAGCAGATGGCGCTGTAAGCTGTAGTCGTAGCACGAAGTCGGGAAAAAGGCTATAAACAGTTCTTCGCAAGCAATCGTTGCAATGCCATCACAATCAATTCAAAATCTGCATCTTTCGCAGCACAGATATGGCGCATACCAAGAATGAAATTTTCAGCCACCCTCTGCAGTGTGTCATAGGAAATGCAGGCACATGCACCACAGATCAACTTTTCAAGCTCGTGCAGTGTTGCAGGATTGTCTGGAAAACAGTATGTCACCCTGTGCCCTACAAGAAGTAATCACATGGAGTGAGATCGGGTGTTATGGAGGCCAATCAATATCTGTTCCAGTAAATGTGAAAAGGTTCAACGCAATTACTCTATTCTGGAAAGTTTCAAATTTAATTACCATTCGCTGCCACCGTTTCCGTTGACACACTACAGAGGGTGGCTGAACATTTCATTCTTGGTATGCGTCATCTCTGTGCCCATTTTGAATCGATTGTGTTATGATTACAACGATTGCTTGCAAAAGACTGTTTATAGCTTTTTTTCTGACTCCGTGCTACGACTACAGCGTACAGCGCCACCTGCTGGCAACATTTGCAACTAATTCTGAAACATCTGTATCAGATTTTTATGGCTTTCAAAATACACATACCATTGGTTTCATTCTTCTATCTATCTCCGTTTTCGAGTTATTTAATTTTAAAATCAAGGAGTCCTTTGTTGGACACCCTGTAAATTGATGAAAAAAAAACCCCATGAAACTGGTAATCAAATTAAATATCTTTTAATTCCAAACTTTTTTCATTCAATTTTACATCCAGGGTATTTATTTTAATTTCTTTTTCAGAAATTGTTTTTCTTAGTTCATGCGATTGAATAAATAAATTTATGTCCTTTGACTTTTCAGCCTCATTAGTTAAATCATTTACTTTCTCATTTGTTTGGTGTATGTCCGTTTGGAGGAACATTTTCTTTTGTTTTAAAAAATCTATTTCCTCCTCTAGAGTTTTCGTTTCAGTCTTTTCTTTGGATCTTTCACTTTCAAAATACTGCAAGTATTTTGCTCTAGCTGAGGTGGCAGCCGTCCTCATTTCTTTAGTAATTTTTAAGTCATAAATAGCCCCAGACAGCTTAATAAATTCATGATTTACAAGCTGGGAAATATGTGAAGCATCTTTTAAAATTTCTATTTCCAGGGCCTTGTTCACCGGAAAACCTCATTGTCCATGTGACAGTAAAAAAGTATCAAGGGAATCACTCTTTGGACAATATTTAACAGAAAATCTGCATAGAGTAACAAAATTTCGTCGCAATCTTTTTCCAAAATCCGTTTATTTTGCGACAACACAATCGATACCTTTTTCATTTTTTTCTCTATGCTTTTTCAGGATATCCAGCCATTACTCGTGGATCAATGCAAATTGCATGTCTTACTAGTGCGTAATTCACAGGATATTTCTGCATGAAATATTTTGTCATCGTTATGTTGTTTCTCCGACTATCCTGTCTGAGTGTGAAAACATCCTTGTATGCTAATTCCTTATTTGTTATATTTTCTTTTATTAGTTGCTCTGCAGCAAATCCTAAATACACTTAACTTTTATCATTATACAAGTTTGGGTCACTGAAGTTGAATTTGCATAAAGTCTCAGGTTTCTCAATTCTTTCATTCTCTGGTTTCAAATGTTGAATGCAATCATTAACAAGTTTTAAAAACATCATTGGCAAAAAATGGAAGTAAAGGTTTATCACTTTGATACTGTTCTAAAAATGGTAATAGCACTTTTGACAATCATTCCTATGGAACTATGGACCAATAAAGGCCATCTGTAACTCCTCCCTTATTTCCCAAAGTGTATGCGATGGATATGGATTCGTAGAACGCGAGCAGTGTCGTCGTCCCCCCCCCATTCCGCGAGAGCCACGTCGACCGAGATTAGAGCCGCCAAGAACGAGGAATTAGAAAAATGATAATCGGTGAAATTTTAAATTTTTTAATAATGGCAGAGTAAAAAGTAAGGACTTTCAAGGACTTTTAAAAATAGGGCATAAAAATAAGGATTTGTAAGGACTTTTAAGGACTAACTGTAAAAGTAAGGACTTTTAAGGACGCGTACGAACCCTGCTTGAACTCAGGACTCAAGGATTGATATATTAAGGTGTAGGAACAATCCTTTCTTAATTTAAGATCGTATTCTTCCCTCCAGCTTAGGACTTGTTTCGCGGAAGCGACCTCCGATATTTCCGACTTTCCGGGTACTCTCGTCTTAGAATCTTCTGATGTTTCTGCCGGTTCCGTCTTGGACTCTTCAATAAATTGCCAGGCTCCATAATGAAGTAGTAAAACTCTTATCTCCACCTTCCACTGCTCCCAGTTGCTAGCCGTTAATAGGGTTATATTCGGAAAATCCATAATCGGCCTCCGTCTCGGCGATCTCCAGGAAGACAAGGAAGTCAGAAATAAAGTTCAATCATGTCTCAGTAACAAAACTTCAAACTGAGAAAAGAAAACAACATCTTCACTTCCACACCATGAACCACTGTTAGAAGAAAGCTATCTGGGCTCTGGGCCCATAACCACTGTTAGCTTTTTCCTTCGCCAAATGACGTTGAAGCTTTAGCAGAGTAACCATTAATCGCGACAGTGGAATCTTAAAGACATTTTTGGTGTTGGTGTGGAAGACTTCTCAGAAGGCAACAAACATTACTGATGACAAACATTTATTGATGAACTATGTACAAATGAGAAACATTGTGGACTGCGAAAGCCTCACGGCAAAAATACACAAACACACCAGTCCTTACAACCCACTGTAATGTCTTGGCCTAAGTGTGACCAAATAATTCAAGCTTAGGTTGGCCTAAGTACTTTTATTCACAACAGCAATAATTAAGAGACACTTCTCGCAGAGAAGTCTTGATTAAATATGACTATTTACAAAGGAACAAACAAATCATAGTTCTAAAACGTCAAAGTTCCATGAGAAAATAGTCCAGGAAGACTAGGAATTATCGGATGGATAACTTCCACCTATCCACGTGATACCAAACTACGAGACTACCAAGAGTGCCCGCAAGTTCATGAGCTGAGAGTCCGGGGAAGCCGATTCCTCGGGGTTGTCGACCAAAGTCCGACTTCAGTCGGGACTTTCAATCCGCTGATCAAACCGCTTTCTACGGTACTCCGGAGCCTGAAACTAGTTCGAGACTCCCCAAAAAATTCAAATTCCAATCTCCCTTTTCTCTCCGTCCCTCAGTTTTTATTCACTCCTTCAGGGGTGGATGAAGTGGTGAAGCCCCTCCTATCTTTCCCTTCACTGGATAATCGTACTCTCGTTGACCAATAACTCACCTTCCGAGTGGTCTACCTCTTATTCTGGGAAGCTCCTTGAGTTTCGTCACCACCGGCCTATTCAGGAATCACCAAAAATTTTACCGCTAATGTCGCGATGACGGTGATTTATTCTGTCGACATTGTGGCGGCCCTCGTGAAGTCTTCTTCTTGCGCCCGTCGTTAACGTCGTCCGGGTGCAACTCTCCTGCTGTTTATCGCCAGTATCAAGGGCCGGCACTTTTTTTTCTCATAGAATTAAGCTCATGGGAAGGAAACATTAGCCTCCCCTTTAGTGAGAATTTTTTCGAGAGTTTTTGAAGAGAAAAAATTCTCTGTTTACACACACCTACTTGTTCATACTACTAACAGAGGCATATTCACACTTTTTACCAAAATTAAAATTTTATCTTTCTGATATCTAATTTAACACAAAAATATATACAATTAACACTTTTAAAATTTGGCATTTCCTGCCCTTCTTAAAGAACCTACATTTTATATACAACTTAATAAGGGAAACTCTCTGCCCTTTTAATTCGTACTCTTAGTTCTAGTTTCACTTCGGCTAAGAGCGTCAGCATTCGAATGGTTTTTTCCTGCCTTGTGTATCACCTTATATTGAAAGGGTTGTAATTCGAGGGACCATCTCATCAACCTCGGATTTGATCCAGCATTTGATTTCAGCCAAACCAAAGGGTTGTGATCGGTCTCAATTGTAAAAATTTGTCCGTCTAGGTAATACTTGAGTTTTTTAATTGCATAGATAATGGCCGCGCATTCGCGTTCGGTTGCACTATATTTCCGTTCTGCGTCCGAAAATTTTTTACTTAAATACAGAACGGGATGCTCCTCATTTTCCGCGTCGCGTTGGGACAACACGACTCCCATCCCTAGGTCGGATGC
>BGPR01038989.1:0-14476 GCA_013235015.1 Araneus ventricosus | reverse complement strand
GGGGTTACGCATTGCTTTCCCTCATAAGATGCTAACGCAGCTAATTCCGCTTTTGATTCAAGAAAGTTCTGTCGCCGTTCTTTCCAGACTGGAATTCAAAACATTGAATACTAGCTGTTACACGCGACTTTGTGCCTCTGGAAGAATTCCAATTTTATTAATTCTTTTTAATTCATGAAAATGCAAATGTTCTGTTACATGTTGGAAACGGGAAAACTAAAGCCTTGAATTGGCTGATACTACAATTGGACTACTAACAGGAGGTCATTGATATAGATAGTATAATTCTTTTATCTATGCTAACACACTTTGTATACGACGTTTTTTTTTACGTTTTGTAATTTGACGTAGAGCCTTTTGTGATTACGAACACTACACATATACGTCATGCGAAAAATATGGTTCTTCCAAACGTACGTCTGCCCTTTGAGCTGTCCGTCCTTGAGCCTGGCATATGCTAACGCTGGAATTGTTACCTTGAACTGATGGTAAATCTCTGGTATTATCATCGAAATGCTTGGAATTAAAAACCTCTCGCTATGCCAATGGCAGTAGCTAGATGACGTTTTGACTTAGTATGTAATTTGTAACCGTGCGCCACAGTAACCCTGTACATCCATGTATCAATAGTTCTGTACATGACGTGCTTAATATCAGCTTGCCTGAGCTTCCTATGAGCTAAGAACTCTACAGGATAAGGATGCCATTTAAGCATTACTGCATCTACAGATAGATATTCTGTACATCCTTCATTTGTTAAGTAATTTGTTTCACGATCTGATCTGGAAGTTTCATTAGTCAGTGCCAGAATTTACCACCAACAAACTAACCACCTCATATTAACTTGTAGGCAGATAAACCTTTGCTTATCATTCTCTGTACTGTGAATAATTTTGAAAAAAATTTCCAATTAATACATCATTTAAATCTCTAGCAATCTCCGCTAAATCTATTTGGCAACTGCATCAAGCGCCAAATTTGAATCTGTTCTTTCTTTAGTAAATAAAATGTTGAATTCCCGTGTTCTTTTGGGTTTGTATAACTCTTTCTTTAAAAAAGCTCTTAAAGCATTTAAAATTGGAAATGGTTCATTGTACTAAAATCAGTTTGTTTAGAATTAACTGCCAGTGATTATCCACTAAACCCTTTGTTATGCAAATTTAACGCACTAAAACAAATTTTGATGCTGATAAGTGAGCGATAAATAATAATTTTGGTACCAATTAAATTGGCTCTTATTTGAAGTGTATTGAAAGTTACAACAATAGAAAAGAAATTAATATTTTCAGTTATTTTATCAATAGATTTCTGTCCTGGCGTCCATTTGCAGTTATTTTCCTGCCTATCTATTTATTTCTTTTCTCAGCAAGATCACGTGATGATTTTATTTCTTTTTCAGCAAGATCACGTGATGCTTGATTCGGTATGTTTACGCATTCCAAGGATCACGGATTGAAAAATAAAGTAGTAATCTTCATCGAATCGCTGAGTCAATGGTCTTTGCTAATTATTTAATTGTTGTCTGTAGTCAAAAAAATATTGAATTTATGATAAAAACACATATCCATGTCCGTTCTGCTCTCACAACTCTGCCAATTTTCTATCTAAATCGGTTTGTATTTGGTCGTGGAAAGTATTGTTAGATAGACACACACACACTTTCGTAGTTTATTATATTATTAAGATATTAATTGTTGTCTGTGAACAAAATATTGAATTTAAGGATAAAATTCACATATCCTATGTCCTTCTTAGGCTCTCAGTAAGCTACAACTCAAGCAATTTCTAATCCAAATCGGTCAGTCGGTAATCGGAAAGCGTAACAAACGGACAGACAGAAAGACACAGACACAATTTCTTACTCTATTATATTATTAAGGATTTTGACTCCAGGCATGTGTAATTCAATGATTAAATTGGATTGCAAAAAAGAAAGTTAGAGAAGGTACTTTCTGGATTTTCATTGAGAAGGAACAAAATCTTATTTTGTCATAGCTGGATTTAATTTGATGTTATTTTGTTTTTAAATCATACTTGAATGTTTTTGTTTGCTCAATCTTCTAAATTTTATATTCTCCCCTTATTATTCTTAGATTACCTTTCGTAATGACAATGTATGCAATGTTGTAGAAATAATATCTTTCTATAATATATTCATGGCTTTTACTGATTCCTTCATTAGTAAAATGAGTGATCAAACTAAAAAGAATTCTACTTATTTATAAAATAATCTCTTAAAGATAGCCATTGAATTCCTCGGAAGAAATATAAAGCCGCAATTGTCTTAACTCATCAAAGGATATAACCAAGAGAACTAACTATGTGTGTTTTCAAACGTTTTGGGGGGCTTAGAAATATGTCGTCTGATTATATTACATCTTCGTTTAAGACACGGTGTTTTTTTTTATACAGAAACAAAATACTCGATGTTTGTAAAGCCAAATTTGTAGCAAGCTAAATTATAAGTTACTTTGAATGCTTTAGGATTACATTCAAAAGTAAGATACACTTATAATGATGGTAATCAAGTAGGCTTGTACTGTCACATTGAGTTGCCGTTGATTATAGATGTACCCCAATACAAGAAACTCTAGCATTAGAAATTACAGGTGTCTCTAAATTGTATTTTTGCACTTTTGTCGAAATAATTAAAATAAACAAATAAATGATATGTAATTACGCTTCTTTCTGTTCCATAAAGAAAAGTTTTTTAAAATAAAGTAACTAGATGGCGCTACGTCACTGAATGTTTTGCAGCAATTCTTGTTTCAAATGGTTTAACAAGTAAGAACAAGCGCAAGTCAGAAGGGTTTACCTGGAAATTAAAAAACACAGTTACAGCGTAAATTTCGACTACTTGCACCTGAAGTCCAACTTCAAGACCCACAATTTATGAAGGAAAAGATTTTATGAAGGCAGGAAGTGTATTGCGAAAAGCCAAACCCTTACATCCTGAAGTATGAAGTTTGATGTCGTTAATAGAATTTAAGAAACTTATCATCAGTCCTCGTAAATCATTTATAAATCCAGTACTTATAAATCTTGTATAGATGTGTTGCCTGTGACTAATGGTGCCTGGCATTGAAATCGTAAGCTTATAAAAAAAACAGTGCAAAACTTTGATATTTTCATAGAGCATAAAATACCTTAAGTGTATATCATTGTTTGTATATTTTAATAATTTGAAAGTGCAAAGATGCATTTCCTGACACTCTTTATACATCTAAGAATATAACTTTTTTTTTCTCTAATTAATCTGCAGCAAATATGATACTGCTTTCTGATTTGTTTTCTTCTAAATCTGATAATAGAATGGTAACTTTATTACTACTATTTTGACAGTAGCAATAAGTTTGTGAGTTTATATTTATATGTATAAGAGCATTTCTTATTCTTTTATTCAGAAAAGATCTACTCATACCTGGTACTAAAAGAATCTAATTTTCATTATCTATTCGGTAGAAACGGATACTGAAAACTTTATGCAACAACTACAAGGCCAAGGAATTCTGCCTAGAAGTTACACAGAAAAATAAAGTTAATCTCTTGCACTTTTCTGTACTTTCTATGTAGCATAACAAATATCATGACAGATATAAAAATAACAATAAACCATACTGCTTCCTTCCTTTATAAATACAGTTCTGGCCTATAAATTCATATATTTGCTTAAAAAAATGAGTGTCAGAATTACATTTGAGCTGCCTTAAATATACTTAAAAAAGGTCAGAATAAAAAATAATAAAAGCACTGATACATGGAGAGATAAAACACCTGTGTCTTCAAAACATACTTTACGTGAGGTGAGATATTAAAACCTCTTTAAAAGCCGAACTTAGTAAAATAAAAAGGAGCGTGTTCTGAGAACTAAACATTTGGTTTTTCAACTTGCAGCTAAATCTCCACTCAAATAAATTATTGCGGAAGGAAAGAGACGGCCTTGTACTTGGGCCGGAACTTTATACTGATCTGAAATGGCCTTTGGCAGAAGTTTCTTCAGCTACAGCACAGATCTGACGTCTCTCTAACCATCCTCCTCTTTATCTGACTCATTAGAGTAAAGAAGTTTGCGCTTCTTGGCCTTGTACGCTGCGCTTAATAGGTGCTGGAAAAGATAATCACACGTGCAACAGACTGCTCTGCGGAGAAGAGAGAATGTCTTGCCTTGCCGACGAGATGTAATTAGGCTTTAGGAGGATAAAAAATTGAGAGTACGACGAGAACGTCGATTATTCCAGAATTGTCAGGTAGAAGAAGGGAGTTTTATTTTTAGGATTCAAGCACAAGTGGATTATCTGACAGTGGAGAAAGTTTTCTGCTTATATTTTATTTAATCTGTGTAATTTTACCCCTTCCTTTTTGTAAGATTTCATTGAATGGTTATTAATGTGTATTCATATTGGGTATGGTAAAACTGCATTTTCTGTGAGCTATTCTCAACGTTGAAGAAAACAATTTAAAGGAAATTGCTAATTGTCTGACATACTTATTATTGGTTTTATTGCTATTGGTTTTATTTACAATATGACCGTGATAATGCTAAACGAAGAGATCTTCACTGCATTTTGAGATAAATTTAATCTTTAAATAATTACTCAGGCAAGCATATTAAAACGCTTTAATAGGTATCTGTGAGTAATTCTAATAATTATGAGAAAGAGGAATGCATGTTGTCTTAAATGGTTTCCTATGGGTAAATTCATCATACTGATTGGATGTAAACGAAAAAATAATATTTACTATATTTTCGGTATCTTTTTTAGATCGCATTTTTTACTCTTTGAGAAAGAAAGAATTTTAATCAGGTTGTCTTTGCAAGGAATTAATGTTTAGCTAATTCCTTCCAAATGTTGGCTGTTTCTCATTTCATTTGAATTATTTCAAAAATAGGCACTGTATACCTATCTGTTGTCTAAGTACCTCTCAAGAATATTAATTGAGAATCAATTCGTAAGGCAAATGCTTACAAGAATTATATTTTAAGAGTCTGGGATCGCGCGTGCATGGTCTAAATTGTTTTGATGTTTTCTGTGTCTTGTGTTTAACCATACATTCTTTGTATTCAATTATTTTCAGAATATCTGATGTGCATTGTTTGACGGTACCACATTGGAAATGAATAATTAGGAATTCTGATTTTTCAAAGCTTAAGTAAATGCACTTTCAAAGAGCAAAACTATAAGTTAACTAGTGAAACTAATACAATAATGTTTGCATTATATATACCACACAAAAAACTTTAGAGGTCTGGAAGGAACTGAGTATTTACATATGCAAATTCGAACCTAAAACCTCAGTAAGAATAAGGGTCAGGGCTGTTCAACAAATTTGAGCGCCCTTGGCCTGAATAATTTGTCGCCCCACTAGAACTATAAATTAGAATTGAGCGCCTGGTGATCCCAACGTAAATCTTGTAATAAAATGGGATTGAGGTGCATAGAAAAATATTTGTCCTCTGATTAAAGCCTTACAATTTTTTCCAATTGATGCCTGACTAAATTGATTTAGAAAAGCCAGCTTCCGCCACCCCTAATCGTTTATATTGATTAATCATAAGCAGCATTTTAAATATGAAAAATATCTATATGTTGGTTCTAAAAAGGAATATTTTGAGTTAATACATGTTTATGTAGCATTTAAAAAAAATCGCTGGTTGTCTCTTTTAAGGCCCTAATCATATCTCTACTTTAACGCTCTAAAAAATTATAATCAAAATGGAGTTTTGGTTCAAAACTGAATAAAACTATGTAGTAAATCATTTTACTAAAATTTATCAGGCCGTAAGAGGATTTTGACTATTATATTACTGTATATATATGAGAGTGATATTTACATTAAAATGTTGGGAGGCGAATGCGTTTTGAAAATTGTTCTCCTTTTATATATGTCCAACTGTCGTCATAAATATATGCAGAACGTTTTATTAGTATGACGTCGGGCACCGACGGTCATTTAAACCCCACGAGTTTTGTAATCTCGAGATAGGCAGACTTCATTGCTGTGGACTGGAATACAGCCTGATTGTTATTAGATATTGATTATTTTGTTTTCTAAATTTATTAGCACAAGATATTGCACGATATCTTCACGATGTTATTCAACATTCCATACCACATTATCGTGGGGATATCGCAGCAACTGTACAGCATCTTGTGCCAATAGGGTATTTCTGCCGAGGTTTACGGCTTACATTTTCTTTGATATATGTACAATAAATGTATTTTGATTAAAAAGCTCTGACGTTTTCTTCCATACCACTTGCAATCTTCCATAAAACAAAATATTAGAAACTATATCTTACCACTAGTAACACAGAAATGTATCAAATAGTTATTTTCTAGTATAAGGCTGAATTAGATCGTGTTCATCTAAAGAAAAGGATTTGGTTTTACTTTTAAAAGAAGCAAAATAAAGAAGGTAGTTGCTGGATCACAATCTATATTTTGACTGGAAAAGAAGTGTATCCGTTTATTTATTTTAGTGAATATTCTTGGTTCTTTCCCAAGGCTGCGATGACGTAGTCAGCAAGTAGATGAGGTTTTGCTTGCGGCTGTAGGGTTCCTTGGATTCGAAAACCTGATTCCATTAAAGATCCGTATGAATCGGTCCTGTTGCATGTTAAATCATATGAATAAAAACTCTTCCGCTGATGATGGAAGCTAGGATTGAGATGCAACACCATGGTAGGGGTCAAAATGTCCTTCCTGGTGTGGCATGAAAAAGTGCTTCTGAGGGGAGCTGCAAACTCAGACGTAATGCCCGTCCTCCCACTGGTGTGGCATGGAAGCTAGGGAGAGGGCCTGCGGACCCAGGTGTCGTCTCTTCATCTGAAGACTGTTAAATCATAGGTCCGTCCCAAAATAACTGTGTTGTTTCAAAATGGACGTTAATATAACTACACTAATCTCGTATTTCTCCCTACACTTTGACCTAATCAAGAAGGTTTTATCTGCAACATGTTGTATGTATACATTACTCCATCAGTACTTACAATAGAGATTTTTCATAACCATTTTAAAAAAAAACAGAAATGGACGCTCTGGGAAACAAAGGGATTACTAAGTGAAAAGCTTCTGCGAATGGAATAAAAAATTTTAACAAACAATAACGCAGAGGGAAATGTTAAATAAGAACTGATGAAAGCACAGAACTGGAATTAAAAACACCTAATGGTACTAGAATAATTTAAAATGGTCATTTATCATGACCTTAGAACTATTAACTATTTTGAAATATTTAAGTATGTGTATTTTGTAAAGTGACTGGAGAGGGCTCAATTGCTTTTGATTAAAAAATAATTTTAAATTCAAATATTTAAAAGTCCATTACTGCTAAGAAAGTGATTGTCACTTTGATATCAGACTAACCATTAGTAACCTGTTGGTTGTAATTATTGTAAAAAATCTTCTGAGGATCCGAAAATGCTTAAAATTCTTGCTACGATATAGAAACATAAAACAAAATGTAAGGTGTAATAGGTGCTGTGGTGGTGCTAATAATTACAAAGCATGTTCCCTGCAGCCTTATAATGTTAATTTAATTTATATATAAATGATGCTAGAGAAAATCTATTTTTCTAAGAAAAATTGAAACAGAATAGCGCTATCAAAATGCATTGATTAGTTGAACTCTGAAGCCATCCACCTATGGCCAGTTTTAGGATCGATTGCATTTTATTTTGAACTATAGTCAGAAGACGACTTTGAGCACTTTCAGCCGCAATTCCCTTCCCACCCCTCCACACCAATTAAAGGTTTTCATAATCTTAAGCTGAAAATAGGGTCTTAAACCTGCAACTCTCCCATCTCCGCTGCCAGAGATAACGGCCAAGCCTCCCGTTTTCTTTATAATAGAATAGCTGAAAAATTGAAATTCAGTTAGTATTTCTTATCTTAGAGCCTAAAATTTTAATTTCATGTATACACATATGCTTTTGCATTTGATTTTTATATTCTTTTATTTATATTAAGTTGTTTCATATTTGTAAAGATGGAATATTGAAATCAAATTTACACTCAATTTCTGATATTCCAGAGTTTTGGAATTTTGTACACTTATTTATTCATGTTTTAATATTTTCTGAGCTTAATTAACAGTTAATTGATTAATTCAATTAAATTTTTATTCCGTACTAGGGGCGCCATCTAGTAGTGAATGTGAGAAAAAATTGATTTTAATGTTCTATAATATTATTAAAAATAAAAATATAGTAAATAATTTTAAAAATCCTGCTACTAAACACACTATTGAAACTATTGTTTTTAAAACTATTTTTAATAAATATATTATTTTCTTAACCGAGTGATTCTGAGCAATACGATGAATTGAAAATTTGGCAGAAGTTCCAACACTGCCTTTTCTGCTATAAACAAATAGGTGTTTGAAAACAAATAGAAATAATGAAAAGGAAAGCAAGGAATTTCGGTTACTTCGTCTGTAATTGGCGAGATTTTGGAAATACAATTTCACGAACGATGTTCCAAAAATCTATTAAACTACTCCCGATCCCTGTAAAAAATGAGAGTAAGTATTAAATACCCTTATTTGTGTAGGTTACTACTCTTCCTAGCAAACTTTGATCTTTATGCTTTTATTTAGCCTGCTACATACTTTTGGATTTTTCTTTTTATGTAGTGAGGTTTAAGTGACAAAGAAGAAACCTGATGTATGGCTCAAACGATTAAAATGCACATTAAAAAATTTGACAGTTCCCATTATAATAATATCTTTAATTCACATTATACGACTCATAAATCAAGATTAGAAGCTGTATTTATGTTCAATAAATTTTCTTCGAGAAAATATGCAAATCTGAAAAGAAAAAGTATGCCTCAAAGAAATTACACCCGAAAATGACCTCAGTTTTTCTCTATCGCATGATATTTTCGTGCAAACTTTAATTTCATTTTTGTTAACTCACCAGTGAATGAAATGAGGCAGTTTTATTTTGATAAAAAGTGAGCAAATACAAAAAAATTTAATAATGCTCTTTAAATCATAAATTCAGATGGTAACCGGTATTCAGGAAAATACTCTAAATGAGAATGCTGAGAATGAATTTTCAAGCTTCTCTTGCAGTCATGTTCCTTTGAATGCTACCAAGATCTATTTTGCTATGCTTTTGTAAGCCAAATCATTGGTACTGCCACAAACCTTGTGCGCTACATCCTTGATGAGTTTCATGCTTCCTTTTCATCTTTAGCGGTATTCCACTTAAACAACCAGAAGTAATCTATTATCATAGTAATATCTCATTTTTTTTCTGGGCTTTCCACATCATATACATCTTGGTGAAATAGCAAGGCTGGCTTCTCACTGAAGATTCCAAACGGTTCAGGAAAATACTATGCATGAGAATTCAGATTTTCAAGCTTCTCTTGGAGCCATGCTCCTTGAATACTGCCAACATCTCTTTTCCTACGTTTTTACAAGTTCTTGGTACATCCACAAAAACTGTGCGCTGCATCCTTGATGAGTTCCATGCTTCCTTTTTATTTTCATTATTTGTATATTTAAATGCATAGTCAAATAAAAGCTATCTATATGTCAGCTCCTACATATACTTTATATTTTAATTTGACCTTAGACATTTTGAGAATCTGAAACAATTGTATGTAAAGCATTCTCCAATTTTTCGCAAATACTTAACAAATTGTTTCAGAAGTAATAATCTGATTTGTAGCGGTGGCAATATAACATTTCCCAGAGGAACCAAGCTTTTGTTAACAACATTTTTTCATCGGTGTTTAGCGTATCATGAAGTTGACAATCAATTTTAGCCAACTAGATTTCCTGTGCTCGACTGCGCCATAAACAAAGAAAGCACATACATTTTCTTCAGCTATATTGCTGGCCCAAAAGAATGGATAAAGTTTTGAAATTACTACAAACCATCCAATTTTATTCATAATACTTTATTTCTGAAGAAATTAAGCTAAATTATTTTAACTATCCTCAAGATGTATTGAATGTTCAGGAATTGTGGCGAATTTAGTGCAGTCAGATAGCCTAGAGTATAATTTTCAAGATATCTATACTACTCATCGCAGTTTTATTAGATTCCAAAATCTCCCTGTTACCCAGGAACATCAATACAGTAAACAAGATTCCCTCTCTTGATAAAGAAAAAGTGGAGTAAAGCCACTCTCTCGATGACTGTCTCATGAAAATGATGTTCCAACTAATGAAAAAAAAATAAAAAAAAAAATTGAAAATTTTACCAAATCCCGCAATACAAAATTCCACCACAAATTATGCCTTTGTGAAGATCAGACGTAATCGTATGTTTTAAAAGTTTTTTCCCCGTTTTCAACATGCGAAAATGAGTACCAAATATCCAAGAAATTGTTTATAAAATTTTTGGTCACAGATTTGTAATATCCAATATGGTAAAAATAATTAGGCATCGTCTTAATATGAATCAAACGGGCAGAATTTTCTGCGTTTCATGATAACATTTTAAAGTTAATGCACATTTATTGGAAAGAATGACGCAATCATTTGATATCTTAAAGAGAATCTTATTTGTAGATACGTGCAGTTTCTAATTTTAAAACTGTGAAATTAATGTGGCCAGGGTTACTGAATTTCAACCTGGGACACTCTTATTATTTAGGGCAGGGTTGTCACGCCCGGACATTCAGTCGAGAGTCCGAACACTGCTTACTTTGATACCGAAACTTTATGATAATAATGCATCAATATATATCGCATAATTCTTCTCTTTTTTTGAATAAGAAACTTTAAACAGCATATTCAATGAATAAACGACTGTATCCTAATAGCATGAATGAGAGAGCTTCGAAAGCGACAACTTAGATCCGATGCTCAGTATTTTTTCTTCCTTCATTAAATGCTGATCAAATTTGACAAATGCCTCTAATCCAGATACTAATATGATGGACAATAATTTGAGGTAAAACAATAAAAAATAAGGAGACAAAACCGACCGAATTTCTTCATATAATGCTGTTGAAGAGAATTTCTTTGTATTACAAGAACAAAATTCTGGAATGCGGGTTCCTGAATGCTTTTAGAAGCAAAAAATAAATAAATAAGTAAATAAAAATAAATAATCACAGGAGGGGGAGAGGAAGAAATCAGTTGTTGATTGTTGCTTGATGGCATCAGTCCCAGTGAGCAGCCGAAATTTCAGTGCCGAGGAGTCTCTGCGTGATTCTTTCCCTAGTCATCAACCATCTCTTAGCTCATCATTCTTCGTCAGTTTCTCCCTCACTTCCGAGCGAAAAACAAGACGTGAAAAGAATAGGTTAAGATGTCACACGAGAAAAATTGTGTTAGCTTTCACATGGTGTTTTCTGCAATAACGAAGAAAGAGATTTTTATATTATTTAATTGAGAATGAAATTAGTTAGAACGGAACAGAATTCATTATAAGAAACCAGAAGTGAATTGATTAGTTTATAGTAATCATAATGTTTCGAGATGTTACACAGTTAAAGATTACGCATAGAATAATAAAATAAGTGGCATTTGATGATTATTCCCCTGTGATTCGATTTGATTCTTAAACATTTTGCAATAAAGCACCATTTAATTTGAATTAGCCACTGCATATTAGATGTTAGGAAGAAAACAACACATTTTGAAGTTCATATATTTTGTAAATTAGAAGTGTATCATTGGTTTGAATATAACTGTAATTTATTACATCATTTTTGAAAAACAAAATGCTGAGCATGCTTTTGATTGCATGACGAGTATAGCTCGTCATTGGGTAGTTTGTTATTGAAAGTTTATGACTAATCTAGTTCGGCAGTGTCGTGGAAGGGGTTATTTTCTGATTTTCTCTCAAGAATCATTTCAAGAATTAATTTGTAAATCTAGCAACATCATCAATTACGTACCACCATTTGAATTTGAACGTAAAAGAACGAAAAAGTAAGATTTTCCTTCACTTGGTATTGTCATGCATATTGGAAATTTATAACATCACATTCTATATTAATGCTGTTTGGTACGAATCTTGTCTTAAAAAATCATTATTTTACCATTTTTAATTCTGCCTAGGTGCAAATGTATGAAAAAGAAAAACTATTTTTCCCCCATTTCATTGTGTTTTCCCAAGAATCTCAATATCTAAATCCGATTGAAAACTATAATAAAAATAAATTAGAAATTATGAGTAAGAGATAATGAAACTTTAAAAGATCGTAAGAAGAGTAGAAATAATCAAGTATTAACCCTCTGAGCGCCCAATTATTTTGAACTTTTAGCTATCAGGTTATAAAACTTAGCTTTCAAAGGAAATGAATCATCGATCTTTTTTGTATCTAATTATATCTCTGAAATCTTAAGAGCACTTCATCCATGGTTTTTTAAGAAAATATACATATAAATACGAGCTATCTGCTTTTGAATTGAACATTGAAAACGGAAAAAGACGTTTGCGCCGCACGGAGGGTTAAAGAATAAGATATGAATGACAATAAATTTAATTTAAATCTATAGAATAAATTGAAGCAGCTTCAAATCGTTGTTTGAAAGTCAGAATAAATGAAGAAGTCATTAATTTTAGTATGAATTCTAACAATTCATTAAAACAACGAACGATCTCATTTACTCGATTACTCCCACTCATAAAAAAGCAATGATAAAATATACTTATGCATTATTAAGAATTTTTATTCTGGCGACAGTGACAATTATACAAAACTTCAAGCACCCTTGGACATCAGAATTTTTGCAGCATAAAATCAAGTTTTTTGGAGAAAATAGCAGTTCTACAAAACGTTTTAACACATCAAGTATTTGTCGATTGTAGAATGTAAATAATTACTTTTATGACTCAATTTAAAGTGCGAAACAGAAATTAAAATTCTAACCGACATTTAAACGCAAGCAGAGAATTTCAGTATATTAACAAAAATTTATATAGTGGGATAGTTTTTCATGAAAAATTTATTTATGACATCAAAAAAGGATGTTGTCATTGAAATTTTGAAGTTAGTGCAATTTTAAATATATTAATGTTCCCTTGTGAAATTTTTAGCCATAGAATCTTTTAATATTCGATATTTTCAGTAACATGGTACCTTTTGTTTCAACATACGATGAACGACGGCAGAATAATGCTCAGTAGCTCCTTTTTTCTCGCGACTGTACCTATTTTGAAGCATATAAAAATCATTTCCGGGAACTTCTTCCAGAAAATTCTCCAGAACCGTAACAAACTGAGGTAATTTCCAACATATTATTCTGCATTTCCTAGCTGTATAAAACGTTCTAGAACAATGTTGAAATAGTCTTCGAAACTTTTCTGGCATTGAAAAGACGCCATGACTTAAACACGTTAGATGCAAATCTGGACTTTTTAATTACTAAAAACTATGCCCGTTTAGAACGAAATAAATAAAAAATCTATAATATGCTAACCTCATTTTTTGCCTATAAATCTAGTCCATTTCTTATCATTAAATATTTGGAAATTTTAATATTTTGTAAACATACAATTCTCCCAACTTCTCTTAGAAAGTTAATAGTTGTATTTTTAAATTATCCTAAAAATTTTGAATGTTTAAAATTCTTAATTTAATTTCTTAAAATCTTAATTAAAATGTAATCTAACTAAAAGCTGCCTTTTGTCACAAACTCAATTCAGAACAGCGCCATTCGCTGCCTTAACTAGTCTCAAAAATAAGATCATTCTATTAAATAAAATTGTTTAATTTAGAAGAACAATTCAAAATTACATTGTGGAGTTGAAAAAATATTACATATCGAGCGAAACTAAGTAAAATAATCTCCGTAACTGAAACAAATAACAATTCTATTTATTTTCTTCTCAAAGAAGTTGAATTTTCAATTTATGTTGTTCCTTTGTCCTCTTTACGACTTAAACATTTAAAGAATGCTGACGCTTAAAAAATCTATCAATAGACTTTTTTTACTAAACTGTTTTTCACTTTCTTCGTTTTCCGGTTTTCAACTTAAGATAAATTCAATAGACCTATTAAATTAAGCTATAAGTACTATTTTCCCTTAAGAAAAGAATTAATGATATTTCTATCCTATTGAATTATATTTCATTCTATAATTCTTCTCGTAGAAATCCTTTCAGTAGGAAACCTCAGATATCATTTTCAATAAATTACCTGCTGTCTCTAAAAGCATTGGTTAGAAGGCTTCCAAAAGCGGCGACTTAGATAAATGTATGGCTCAATATTTTTCCTTTCTTCCTTAAATCATATCAAATCTGACAAATGGTTCTAAGTCTGGTGCTAATATAATGAACTACTATTTGAGATTAAGAAATAAAAAATGATAAGCAATAACGACTGAATTTTTTCATACTATGCTGTAGAAGAGGAATATCTGTAGAAAGAGAAGAATCAGGAATGAGAAAAATTTTTCTAGATTGTTGGTTCCTAAATGTTTCTCGATGAAAAAAAAATCGCAGACCGAAGGGAGGAAAAATCTATTGTTGATCGTTGTTAGACGACATCAGTCAGGGTGA
>BGPR01038988.1:0-14476 GCA_013235015.1 Araneus ventricosus | reverse complement strand
CTAATCTCCAGAAAGGACACTCTAATCTCCAGAAAGGACACTCTAATGAAGCAAAACGTTCCCACTATTATCTGATATACTAAATTCGGGGCAAATAGGAATATTCACCAATGTATAATCTTTTGCTAATGAATTTATATATTTTAATTATATGAACCGATAAATAAACAATATTTTGAAAAAATGTTGTCTATTTATCGGTTCACAAATCTCATTTATGAAAAGCATTTTAAAATAACCCCACAGCCAACAGCATTATTTTGGTCGTTAATTTATCTTACAAACAAGCAAAGCTATTTATTTAATTACAAAAAATAAATAAATATATTAGTTCGTTGGGTTTCATCATTGTAATAAAACAATTAAAGTTTTATATTTTTGGTCTTTTTTGAATTGTTGCTATTATACTTTGTTTTTTCTTTTCAAGAATAGGGTTGAGTTAAAAAGGTCCTAAAAGTTACTTTTAGCTACACAAGAAGTATTTTAAATTTCTTGACATAAAAGCAGTTTATAGTGTCTAATTACATCTTTATTTATAGCAACAGCTAAAAATTCGAAAATAAAGCATTACTTATTTTTGTTCTTTTCATGGAGATATAGTCTTTTATTAAAATATCATACTTTAGTGCAATATTACTTTTTATGCAACATTTGTTATCAGACAAAAGCAGTAAAATACTCGATCTATTATTGCTTTGTCAGGGTTCCTAACTGTAAGCTCAGTTTTTGATGCTAAATTTTCGTAACAATTTACAAGATCATTATGAATTATTAGTGTTTAAAAACACTAAAAACCGCGATAGAATCCTAACAACAGTTAACATGTGATCAAAAACTGCGACCTTTTAAAAAATTTAAGAAACGTAAACCATATGTTGTGAAATAATAGTAAAAGATTTGAAGCGTTAACAGCACAAGTGTGACACTTTGTTTCGAACAAGCATCGTGTGACGCTACATAAGTGCTTATTAGTGAGCTGCAGGGCGTGATGAATCGTGACCCATTCACAGAGGGAAGTCTAATAAAGTCATTAAGGACGTTTAACATGCAAGTCAATGATTCAAACTAAAAAATAAAATGACGAGTTCAAAATAAGTTTAGGTCAGTGGTTCTCAGACTCTTCGCATTTGAAGCTAGAATTCCCATTCCAACATCGAACACCTCCCACTTTCCTTCTAATGACGGTTGAATTTTTCTCATATTTCAATAAATGCCAGTGAAATTTACCTCCTTTCCAATGGATTTTCGAATTTTAAATAATGTATTATCAAATTTTGCAGAATGTGTAGGCATTTCAGTAGTTCTCAGTCTTTTTTTGTATTTTAAGCCTTGTTTATGCTTTTTTGTATTTAAATGTTCTTTATTTTTCACTTAATAAACAATATTCCACTTCCTAAACATAACATAACTAAATGAGGAAGCAATAATCTAGCGCGGCTTTCTTTTTTAGTCAGCATTTTCGCGAAATATGAGTAGAAAAATATTGTAATCATTGAAAAATTGATCCTTGAGACTTTCAGGAATCTCCAGTCTCAAGGTACGGGTAAAAATTAATTAAATCCTTTCTCTTTACTGTACTATGAAACTGCACACGAAATGTGCCGTATTTACAAAGTTTTTTTTAACAGGAGCATCGCTACTAATGTTCAAGGAAAATATGTTTATTTTTTAAAATTTGCTTTTTTCCACAAGAGCTAGAGAAAATCTATACTTATAAAAGGCAATGTTTGTGTGTGTGTGCGCGCGATGTCCAGAAGAATCTATCGCACTTACAGCCATGAATTTTGTCACATAGGTAGTCGTAATGGTGACTCAATGCACCTCGAAGCCGGAATTTTAAAATTTAATCTGGAAAATTTTTTATTTAATGTTTTGTGTTGTTTTGGGGCATTTTCGACACGCTTACGGCTGTAGTATCTTTTCTAATGATAGTTGAAAAACAATCAATACACCATCAGATAGAACAAACAATTTTCTTTCTAATGAAATTTGTTTTGAGCTTCAAACGTAATTTACTGAATTGTGAGAAATTTTACAAAAATAGTCAGTTTTGCCATCGAAATTTTATTTTTGCTTTTAAATTTGCTGCATCCGACTTTCTAATAACACTATTATTTTCCATTTTTTTCAGCTTATAACTGGAACGGTTCTGTCGGATTTAAAACAAGAACGGTTAAAATATCTTTTCCCTTTTTTTTAATTAATTTTTTCCTGGTCAGTTGAAAGAGATTTTTCCTCTAGCGAGCTTCCTCCCGCGACACTTCTCCGGAACGTTTCTGACAATTTCATTGGCTGTCGGGGCAAAGCGCAGGTGACTTCACAACCTTCAATTGGATGACTTCGATTATTATTTCCGGATTCGATTTTATATTTTGCTTGCTATATAATAATCATTTTCACGTTGCAATTTTTTAATATTGTTTCGGATTAACGTACTCTGTACTGTTTTTCTACAGTTAAAATGTCATTATCGCAAAAAAATAAGCGGAAAAATTAATAATGTGTATCTTTTGTTTTGATTTTGATTTCAAAACTTTTTCATGTCATTGTGGGATGTTTTTTTTTTTTTTTTTTTTTTTTTTTTATTTTGTTGAAGCCCTGATTCCACGGGCAACGCCGTGCGCGTATTGCTAGTATTAAATATGTTTATTTCTGCGTTACTGTCAAGAAAAAAGATGAATTTTTAAAAATATTGTTGAAACCAAAGAAAAAAATAGCACCTCAAATCATTGAATAAATCTTTTTTTTTTCTTATTTTGGACAGAATAAAAATATTTTTTGGGGGTAATGGTTTCCGAAGTTATCTAGAGAAAATATCAGCTTCAAATAAAAAAAGAACAGTGACAAACCCTCGATGGAAGAGATAACTTCGGATACTTTTAGAGTATTTTTATTCAAGCCAGTCGAAAAGGATTCGCTGAACACCCACGGCCGGATTAAGTCATCTTAGGAATGCAAGTTTTAGGGCCACCCTTTCTCCTCCTCATCTTTCAATACCAGATATTTTTTATTGATTTGCATTTAATTTGAATATAAGCATATTTTAAGTAATAAATATTGTGACAAACTGAAATGGCAAAACATTTAACACTGGATCACATTCGTGAAAGTTGGTTTCTTATTTCACATATAAAAATTTAAATTTTAAAGCAATTTTTAACAAAATGGTAAAAAATTCCAAAATTTTTCAACACAAATTTACTTTAATATAAAGATTGCTAGGACTGTTGTCTTGTGAGTCAGTCAGTAAAAAATTAATTAATTAATTAAAATAATATAAAGGCTACTCTGATCTTCAAGCATGGAAAAAGATGAAAATTCAATCATAAGAATGAAGTCCTGAAATTTAGATGGTACTTGATTTTAAGTTCAATAAGTTCAAGTTCACAGTCGTTATAAAACAAATGAAAGCACAAAATTAAATTAACCTGAAAATTCCACAAAAAAAATCTCAAGGCTTCGGGGGCCCCTGGACAATTGTCTTTTCTGCTGACTTGATAATCTTGCCCTAATCACATAGAGGCACAAACATTTCTGACCACGCGTGATATGTGACAATCTTATTGTTAATAAATTAGAAAGATGAGTGGTTGGTTGGTTGGTTGAGCGTTAATGGCTCAAGAGCCATAGAAAGATGAGTGGAGAATACTCCAGATATTTTATGATATGATGATTGTTGGTTCTCGGCCCCGGCACGTACCAAGAATCATATCATAAAATATTTGGAGTGTCATCTTGTGCACTTTTTACAGTCTTGGTTCTTGGGCCGGTATGGGACAATTTGTAATTTTCATATATTATTTTTTTCTTTGATTGTAAAAATCTACACTACATACTTTCTGTAAACAAGTCCCGCCCATGTTGGCGTTGATTGTAAGCTTTTAGAAATTTAAAATAAATACTGGCGAATTGGTTCTCTCTCCGGAAGCCTTAGAGGCCTTACACCCTTTCGGGTAGGCCGTTCGCCGTGAGGTATGCCATGATATGATTCTTAAATTTACATATCGTCACTTAATAAGCAACAACACCTATCTCAATTTTTCGCAATTGATAACGAAGATTCTGAGTTTTTTTTTTTCACATCTGATAGGAACATACTGTCTCATGTTCATAACAGATACTTTAAAAAAATCAGAAATATTCGTTATTGGTTGCGAAAAATTCAGTTTTTTCTCCCTCTTTGAAACCTTGAAAAATTGAGATTTGTGATGTTACTTGTTAAGCGACGATGTATTAAGCATTCGCATTTTATCTAGTCTTGGAGAATACTCCACACATTTTATGATATGATTCTTAAAATCACATATCGTCGCTTAACAAGCAAAACCACGTATCTCAATTTTCCGCAACCGATAACGAAGATTCTGAGTTTTTTTTCACATCTGATAGGAACATGCTGTCTCATGTTCATAACAGATGCTTAAAAAAATCAGAAATATTCGTTATTGGTTGCACAAAATTCAGTTTTTTCTTCCTCTTTGAAACTTTGCAAAATTGAGAACTGTGATGTTACTTGTTAAGCGACGATATATTAAGCATTCGACATTTTGTTTAGTCTTCAGTTTTCACGATCCCAAAATAAAATCTTACATAGAAACGGGTGTTTTGTAAACGATCTGATTTTGTTTACTCGTCTTTTTCCATGCGGGAGCGTGTTCGGCATTCTGTATTGCTTCTCAAGCACCTGCTCTGAAACGAAGCTCCACTTCCTTATTGTTATGATCTTGGCTTTAATAAGCGAAGCAGAGCCTGAACGAAAGACATTACCCTAGTTATGTAGCATTATATATGAAGTGCACGTTATGTTTCAGGTTCAAGTGGGAGATTCATTTCGGGAAAACTGATCTTGCAATCGTCTCGCTATCGCTTTATTATAGAAGGGCTTCTGAAACAATTTCCGTCCGCATTTCCCTTTTTGGGGAAGTGAATAAAATTCGCTGTCCCATTTTCGTCTGAATTTTTACGATCCCTAAATGATAACACGGAATGGGCAAATGAAGCACGAATTAATCATCAATGAAATACAGTAGAGTCTCCCTACAACGAAGTCTCCCTATAGCGAATTTCTCCCTATAACGAAATTTTTAATCGGAATGTTAAATAACATTCAAAATATTCTCCATATAACGAAGTGGTTGTCTCCCTATAACGAATTTTTGAAGAAAGCTGCTAATTTCTGTGCAAACAAATCGCTCACATGTGCCTGTTTCTGGAACCACTCGCATTGTTCATTCCAGCGATAACACATAAAAATAGAATGCTATGTGAAGGGTAATGCAGTTGTGGGGACCTGGGTTTCTACAGAGGGAGCAACATTTCTAAGGGTCAAGATTCTAAGAATCGGGGTGGAAACAGCAAATGGATGTGACAATACGCATTTTATGTTTATCCGTACTAATACATATTATTCTCTAAATTGGTGAATTGTCTTCACTTTTGAGCATTCTATTTATACAATAAAAATTAGTATAATTTTAACAAATTTATAATAAATATTACTTCATTTTTAATTGAAAGTCATAATTAAATATTTTTGAACTTATCGCACAAACTAAAAGGTTTGTTACATTTACTTAAACAACTGCAAAAATCTCTAATCTCCGTATAACGAAATTTTCTCTATAGCGAACTTTTCAACTGGAACCAAGCGATTTCGTTATAGGGAGATTCTACTGTAATTGTAAATTATTGAAATTACAGTCGGACCTCTATTTAACGAACCTCTATTTTGCGAATTTCTCTATTTTGCGAACTTTTCCTTGGAACCAAGAACATTTTGCGAATTTCTTCGTAAAATAACCTCCAAATAGCGAAGTGTATTCTCTATTTAACGAACTCTTTCATGTGGTCCAATATTTTTTTTTTCTCTCTATTTCTCAAAATATTTCCGAACATTTCAAACTTGTTCTTTATTTAACATATTTTATGGTGATCAATGATCTTGAACTGGTTTTTACCAGTCTGAATTAGATATTTTGGACAGTGTGAAAAATAAAAACAATACAGCAATGAATTGCGATGAAGACGAAGATGATGAAGATGGAAATGATCATGATGCAGAAATCAACAAACCTTCGTATGATGAAATGCTAAAATCATTTGAAACAATCCAACGCACAGTTTGAAGAAAATACGCCTGAAGGGGGGTTTTGTCGCATATTAGTGATTAAATTTAAGGACGTATGTGGTAACGTATGCTTAAAATTACTTGTTATAAAAATGCGATAATGTCATTAAAATTCATTAATTTTAATATAAAATTATTTTTTTTAAATTGAAAATACAGTATATTCCCGGACAATGTTTTGTTTTATTCTTGTTTTCTTTGCAGATTTCTTTTTGATGGGTAAGATATATAAAACAAATAGATATTAATTTACAAAATAAAGGTGTGATTAATCACTTTTTTAAATAATATTTAGTGTTTATGAATTTAAAATCTGTTTTGTGTAGTTGAAAGTATTTTAAAAGGTGAATCTCTATTTAACGAATTTTCCATATAACGAACTTTTTTTCGGGATTTAGCGACTTCGTTAAATAGAGGTCCGACTGTAGTTAATACATTTCAATGAAGTGTTTCAATCTAGACATTAATTTGCTTAAAAGCATTGGGAAGTAAGTAAAGAACCGTTTATACGTTTCTCATTTATACATCGTGTGCATTTATACATCGTTTCATCACAGTCCCGATTCATTCCTATCCATTGTAACGATAAAGTGCTTCGTTTATACGACGCAAAGCTTCGGTTATAAGTCGTTCCCCCCGTACTAAAATGTGAAAAACTCTTCCTTTCTGGCACATAAACTGTGATAAAGGTACCATGACTTCGAAATTACTCACAACTTATGAATTAATGTGGGATTCCGTTCAATTAAACAAAATGCCCACGGAAGGGTTACCTTTAAGGGGTAAGTAGTTCGGGTTTATGTCTAGGGGATTTAAGGGGTTTTATTACATTAAATTTAGAACAAAATGTTACATAAAATAAATGAGTAAACTTCAAGTTAAATACAAAAAACATTTATATAAATAGTATAGGGAGAATTTACGGGGGGGGAAGGTATATACACAAAAAGTTAACGAGAATGTTGAGAATTTACATGAAGTCATATTTACTAGGTGAGCCAGATCAATGAGGGATAGATGTTAAGGGTTAAGAGTATTACGGTATAGAGATTAGAGAGTCATAAGGAAAGTGAGACGGGACATAGTTACTTACAACCTGGAGATCAGGTGGCTTAACTGCGCCAAGACTGATCTGACAACAGAGGAATTGAGAGAGGTATTTACATTTTGGCTGCCTGAGGTGTGCTGCACTGCTCTCAGCGTGTAGTCTGGTTTTGTTAGGAATAAAGAGGGCGCTTCTCGTAGTTCATACAGAGCAGAACTTAATTTATTAACGAAATCAAAATTTGCTGTCAAGTTTTGTCTTCCAGGACATAATATTACAAATCTTACAATATTCATATCAAAATAATTTAATTGAATTACATTCAAATTTTGCTTCTGTTCTAAAATTAGATTAACCTTACTAATTACCTGCCCATCTGCAGGAAGATCTTTCTCAAGATTAAAAATAAAAAAATTACTTCGAGATCTAGCATTAGTAAAGAACGATTGATTTGCTTATCCATTTTATCTATCCAATCTTTTTAGCCAAAAACTAAATCGTGATGATATTATCAACGCATTTGCTATAAAACATGTAAAATATAAGACAAAAATCACGTTGTAAACCTATTCTAGTAACTCACATACCAAAGTTGCATTTTTGAAGCATTACTTTTTTTATTTGATTTATCAACGATTTTGTGTGTGACTGAAATATTAACTTTACAAAAATAATTTAATTATTTAAAAAATTATAATTTAATAATTTTTCATGTGTTCCTTTAATCGTAACTATACCAAACTGTGCAATGCAATAAATAGCAAAAAAGCATTAAATTATTTTGTTGTACGAAATTTGTTGTAAGGCCCCCGCAAGTCAACTTTGCACCAGACCCCGCTTTTGTTGAGGCCGGCTCTGAAGATCGGTAAGGAGCCTGAATCATCTTCATCTTATCTTTTATGCAGAATCAACCAGCATGGAATTCGGATAGGATTTTCAGAAACGAAAATCGGGAATGAGTGCTTAACACGGACTGATGTACCTGTTCTGTAATCCTTATTAAAAGAAATGAGTCAATTACGTTACGCCATTGACTCAAATACGTCAGTCAACTCGTTACGTCACTCAAATACGTCACATTATTTGTTAGGTAGCGTATCTACAACTGCAAATGCATGGCAGAAAAATTGTTTTTAAAAAACCATGGTTTTAAATATTACTGGAATCAAAAAATGAAAATACCCAAAGTTATTCGTTCCACTCAAAACTTTTATTACTAGAAAAAAGAAATCAAAACAAAAGATCTCATTCGATTAACAGTTAATATAGGTTACAATTAAAAGTAATGAATAAATTACCTAGTTTGATAAGAATTAAAGCAAAATAAAAGCTCCGTGGATATGACAGTAGCAGGCGCAAACTCCGGGAATTCCCCTCTCCTCGTCACTCGTTTTGCGAAACGCCGCTCGTTATACGAGTCATTTTTTTACAATTTATTTTGCTCGTTATACGAAACGCCGCTCGTTATGCGAGTCATTTTTTTACAATTTATTTTGCTCGTTATGCGAGTCATTTTTTTACAATTTATTTTGCCCGTTATGCGAATCACTTGTTATGCGAGATTTCACTGTAAATTATATAAATGTTTATGCATTTACAAGGCATTACATATTTGTAAAGTTTCGGAAAAATATGAATGCATATCTTTCAGCTTCACACTGAAAAGGGATACCTTGCTCTAAGTGATCCAAGAGCATGATTTAAGCTGCAGGGAAACGAACTCTTTCGGTTAATTTTATTACCTTCAGAGGAAAGAAATTACTCTCGCCCATAAAAGCGAAAATGTGCTATAAAATCGTTAAAATATGAGCTATAAATACTAATAGAGGTGAATTTAATTATACAGCTGCGCAGAGAAGAGAGAAAGTCCCGCCGAAAGTTTGATACGGACACTAAATATTTTTTAAGGCCATCACATTCTTGGAAAATTTTTAAGGTGAAAAAAACCCGAGACAATAAATATTTTTAAGTGCTGAATTTCGGTCACATTTTTTAAGGAAGAAAAAAAACTTACATAATGAATACGTCTTAACGTAATGAATAAGAATTATAAACAACATAATTTGAGATCCATTCTTTCAACAGTAGATATTTTAAATATTACTTTCACTCGCACCGCAAAATAAAATTAAAATCATTACAAAATAATAATTATGAATGGTTTTATTTTTATTGTATTCGCACTGTGATAACGTATTAAACCAAATGGCTGCTATTATACGAACTTGTTTTATTGTATTTTTTCCTACTTTTGCTTTTTTCCTACAGAACATTTCCGACGAAAAAACTGTATAAAACGTTCATTATTTATCAACATTCAATAAACAGCTTCAATGCATCAAAATCTCAAAAGTCATTTTCAATATTCGAAGAAATATTTACAGAATAAATTATTTATGACAGAATCCATTCATATGAAGTAACAGATATATGACGAAACGTAACTTTGTATGTCATCTAACATCTAACAACACGGTATCTTACGTTTTGATGCGATGTCACGCCCTTTATTCTTCTGCACGAGGCATCAGTGGCGAATCCAGGGGAAGGGGGTCTATCGGGCTGCAGCCACCCCCAGAACTAACCCAAAATTCTTGATTTTATTTAAAATCACTAACTGTTTGTTCTTAATTTTAATTTTTAAAAATATTGTGACAACATTGCTTTCTGGCTTGATAGGCTCGAAATTTTTCCTAATTTTCTAATTATTCTACTTGTACTTGTAGCGCTGACGCGGTCGAAAATATTTTTTGTCTAGTTACTTCATTGCATTTTTTATTAAATTATCGAAATTATTGTAGTGTTCTTTATGATTCTTATTGTCAGCTGAGGAAAGTCTGTAAAGATAAAATGTTTTGGTTTACATAAACCATGAGGTTTAACATTCGTCAAGATGATACATTTTTATGACCTCAACCCCCTCACCCAGAGGGTGAGGTCATAAGTGGTGAAATAGGGTGAGGTCATAAGTGGGGGTGGATTCGCCACTGCGAGACACTATAGATTTCAAAATTATATTAGCGGTGCATTTGAAATCTATCACATGAACATGAATTGGCTTCATTGATTGGGTAAAATTCTTTTATATTATGCTGTTAAATCGTATTTGCCCTGAGTTTTAAAATTTATCAAAACAAAATGAACGCATTTGTGAGCTTCATGCATGCAGATACGTGTCACACATTTTTCAGTATGGTTTTATCCAGTATTAACCCGTTGAGTACTGAATTATTTGAAGATTTTTATGCCCATGGGACGGATTTAATTTGTCGCTATATGGATTAATATGTAAAAGTAATACATTTTATTTGGAATATACTTATATTGGTGATATAAATATATTTTTGAAACAGCATTTTAGTTACAAAATATAAATATTTATATAGAACAAGAACCAACTTAAAGTCTAATAATTTTGTACCTGTGGTATTTTTCAAAACATGTCGGTAAATGCAAAGGTACCTGGCATTGTTTGCATTGCCAAGTGGTTTCTTTTCTTATTTTATGTTTATAACATACGCGACACCGTTTTGTAGGTTGTTTCTTTAATTCTGTTGCCGGAATATTCTCCGGAAAATGTGCCCAATTTTTCGCTTACAAACGATGTGGCGCATCGCTACTTGTAGGACGCCCACGGATATTATAATTTGGCAGGACCACTTGCGCCAATAATTTTTCTTAAATTCAGATGATGAATCAGACTCATCCACCGTAACTTCGCCCAAGTAAACAGATGACGAGTCTCACTCGTCAAGTGTACCCAAAGGGTTAAAGGATTCGGCCAGTTACACTCAATTTTGAAGGGCTTACACGAAGAGGTAAGGACTCAAAATCACCGTTTTAAAATTTATTCTCGCAAATTATAAGAAACACAATCTGAACTGTTTATTATGAATTAAGTTTTAACATCATTCGCCGATACAAAGAATTTTCTTTTGAATTTTGAGAAATGCACATGAATCACAGAAATATCTCAATATAAACATTTTCTTGCATATCCGTTTTCAGATAAAATTAATTTCTTAATTAAGTAAGTGATCGTCAACCTGTGAAAGTGCCCAATTATGTCAATTTACATAGCATAGCAGTCATGCGATAAAAATAACTGCGTATATTTTCTAACATCTGACTGAAGGGCTGCCTTACGATTTTCCTCCTGCAATACATGCAATGGATTCCAAAATCAGCGAAGAGAATTTGAGTGTTTCATGTGGGTATGAATTAACTCTATTAGACGGATGCGGAAAGACAAAAGAGGTGCCAAAACAAAAGAAAGACTTAAGATTTGAAAATCTAATTACTACAACAAGAAAAGAGAAAAATTCATTATTTAAGTATGGAAATTTGGATTCCAAATATTAAAAGATGGGAAATCGCTGGGTTTATGCTTAAATTGCCCGAAGGAATTCACCCAGAAGGTCTCTGTATGCAAATATAAAAGGAACTGATTCCCTAAGAACTAACTACAAGGCTTCAACAAATAAAAAATATCTCCTAAAATAGACGAATACATATAAGGAGCATAAAAGGTATAATGATGTTAATTACTTAATATTCCAAATTTCATTCAAAGAGGAGTGCTTATAAATCGATATGGAAATTTGGACCTCATGTTCTAAAAGTTTGAGAATCGCTGGACTAAGGGGTCTATTCTGGTATTCCCGGTTGGGTTGGGTTCCGTTGTTAACGTGCAGAACCCAACCCAACCGGGGGTACCAGAATAGACCCCTAAGCCTTAAATTGTCCAAAGGAGCTCACTCAGAATCGTCTCTTTATGCAAAAACAAAAAGAAATAATTCCGTATAAACTCGTGGTATGTTCTGAAGGCTAATAGTAATTTTTTAAAGTTCTAAATATAGGCAAATACATATAAGATGTATAAATGGCATTTTAATGTTAATTGTTTAAAATTCCGGGAATAGGATGGGCTTAAACTGTTACGAAAATTAAGATCCGATGCTCTAGCAGGTTGAGAACTGTTTGGATTAGTCTTAGGGGTCTATTCTGGTACCCCCGGTTTGGGGGGGGGGGGGTCACTTTTTCCGCACGTTAGCGGCGGAAATAGTGACGCCCCCAAACCCAACCCCTTACACTGTCCGCCGATATTCCTTAACGCTTTGCCATGCGAAATTATTTAACTTCCTAATTAGATGCATCCACTCCTTTGGGATAAAAATTCAATCTATTTAAGATGATAAAGGATACTTGATATATTTAAGCGCGTCCAGGTGATTTTTGTATTCAAAAACTAATTGTTATGTTGACTTAAATGCGAGTTTAAAAAGCAAATATTCTCTAATTCGATGTGCGTGTCAGAAACGCCATTGTATGTTATGGGGTTAAGGATCATCACTGTAACAAAAATAAAAGGAAACGATTTCTACATGTCTTCAACAAGTCGAAATTCAAAATCCCTACCAGAAGTTACAGTTAGCCATCTCCTCGAACTGTTATCGGACTTAGCAGCCCCAAACCAGTGTAATCTCGATCCCGCATTGTTTACTAGTAAACAACTGAACTGTAAGTTCCAGCCAAGCAATCGTAATTCCACCCATTTAACAAAAGCTATCTCTCTGAGAGAGGTCAGCCTTTTTTGTTTAATGAATCGAAGCGAGGACGCAAAAAGCAAAGGACCCCAATCAGCCTCCCTATCTATCTTCCACCCCAATCAATTCCCTGGCTCCGAAGTAGGACTTTTCTCGAAGACAGAAAACACTCTTCTATTCTTACCTAACGAAGCGTGCAGAATCTTTTGGCCCTTATTCAAACGTGTGAAAGACAAAGGAAGCCCATTGAGTGACCGGAGACCATAAGGTTTTAACACGGGTTAATTGCGGTATTTCTTGCGGGACTTTGATACCGATTGGGCAGCTTTCAGTTTCGACAAAAGGTGTTCGGTGCAACAAGTAGAGCGAAGTGGGACACTTAGTTACACTCTTTACAATCATCAACCTCGTCGTCTTATTCTGATTCCGAGAAGTTTCTTTTAAGCAGATTATCGGCCTCCCATTGGGCAGCCAGTCGAAGGCCGCGCTGTCGGTATTAGAGTCCATAGGTTAAACGCTACCCTAATAACAATAGAAATTTACGACTCGTTCGGGTTTAAGCAGTTTGGACTTTGTGAAGGTCAGCCTTTCAATTCAATTTCTGTGGGTCCGGTTGACGGCCATGAAGATCAGAGGGTACTTTGAGCCCGAAAATTGATTTCAATTGATATTAGATCGACATACTGTGTTATCGCCAGTCGACCTGTGTTTTCCTTTCAAGACAGCTGAAGGAAATCAAAAAAATGGCATTAGATGTTTCTTCTTCGATGAAAATGTTATACTCAGGCAGGGAATCTTTATGAGATAATGCATTCTAAATCTTTTTGCTGTTTTGATTCTAAATAAATTAATGTTTAAATTTAATCTTTGAATACCGAACATTAAAACACATATTGATTTATAGTGTTTAAACCTCTGAGAGGTTAGCTATTTTGATATACTAACTTCCAAGTCTTGAAGATTTGCTTTTAAATTGAATAATTTGACCTTTATTGCATTTAGTCAAGTCTCTGAAATCTTAAGACTATTTTATCCATGGTAGTTTAAGAAATTATGAACATGGACATGAGTATCTGCTTCTGAACTCAATATAAGAGACGGAAAAATACGTCTGAAACGATTCGAGGGTTAATACTAAGGTGACCAATAGTCCTCCTTTTGTAAGTTCTGACCCTCCCTCGTAAAAAGTCCCCCTACATGTCCTCCTTTTCGATATTTGAAATTAGAAGACTGAATATATATATTTAAATTCTGAAATATTAATACAATTGGAAAATAAACACAATGCAATTGATAAAAGATGGGTGGAAATATTCAGCCATTTCAAAAATGAACATATTCTATTCGAAAATTTATTTATTCTTGTTTAGTTTTTGGTGTTCTGCCCTGGAACTAATGCAGCAGTTTCCAATTTCTAATGATTTTTGGACATGTGAGAAATCGAGATTAAAAATATTGACACTCCAGCTGAAGCTCTTGCTGTAAAATTCAATATGAAGGTTATTTCTTGTTCGGATATTTCCATTATATTGTTAGAAGATGTTACATTGACAAAAATATCCATTCTTTGGAAAAGTAAATCATTTAAATAATTAATAGACGTGTAAGCATTAATACAATTTAAAATGTTACAAATGTTTTTATTATGCATTTATCATATTGTAGTGTATTCTGTATTACTGTTGCAATAAACAAAATGTTTCTTTCATTTACGATATTTTTTTCTTCTATTTATATGTGTCCTCCTTTTCATTGTAA